>DWON01002186.1:0-21475 GCA_018251015.1 Phocides pigmalion okeechobee
CGAGTATACATCTTACCATGTACCGGGTACTCACGATTAACGATTTTTAATTTTTGATTGCCGATATTTCGAACCAGTTGCATGGGTCAATGTGGTACACAACCACTTGTGTACCACATTAGACTGGCAAATGATATGTGGAGGATTATTATTTATTATCATGTACCATATTTAACTGGCAATTGAATTGATTTGGTTTTGATTTATAAAGGAATGTAATCCAAAGGCGAGTTCAGGTCCAAGATAATATAGGTAACTTGTATTATAAATTTCTAGTACAATATAGCTGTAATTTTCGCCTTAAAGACACAAGAACAAAACACAAATAAATAGATAACATTTCACATCCGGTGTGATGCATGCACATGTTTTACTCTTACTTAATTAAAAATAGATTGCTCTACTCTAACTGAAATAATTACTTAATTTTTAATAATGACTGTATTTTATTTTTTTTTGTTACTTAAATACAAATTAATTGTTTAAAGTTTAATAATAACACCTGCCGCAAATTTTCTGCACCACCCAGGGTTGACTGGCAGAGAATGTCCTCAGGCATTAAGTTTGCCCTTTTGTAAAATTTCTCTTTAAAAGAGGTGATACAATAAAACATTAAATAAAAAAATTAAGTCAACCTTTGCATGAAATGATTTATATTTAAGAGCTATCATAAATAACATAATTTATGAAATAGAGACTTGTGATCATAGAATAATACATAGTTGCTAGTCATCGATGCCGCCAATTCCTTCGATGGCATGTATAGTAATGAATAAAGTATAAATAAGTCACATAAATTTTACTCATCATTCGTAGATTAACTACAAGATAGGCACCTACGTATATCATGAAGATAAAAATAGAAATATTACACATCGTAAACAAATACAATAGGTACCTAACTTGCGTATTTATTATACAGTAAACAAGGTTACGTATAAATAGTTTTAATCGCAGCTATAACTTTATTACCAATTCAATCTTCAGCTTAAAGATTACCACTTAGTAAAATTCCAAAGTAAACATTGTTTTTAATCAGTAGTTTAAACGGTACGGTATTTACTTATGCATTTAATTAATGCATGCATTCGTTGTATCAATATTGTGCCAATGATTGCGAGCTAGCCGTGCTCTTATCTGCAAGAGCTAAAAATATACCGCGGAAAGATTGGGGAGCGCATACAGCTTAGCATTAAATGATCATAGATAATGGACCCACATACTGTCGTTTCTAGCTCTCATTATCTTGATTCCGTAATTACTCTCGTGTTCTACATACACGCTATAAAACGTGATTTCTGAAACGTATATTAAATTGTTTATTTTGTGTTTACTTCGTCATTTATTTGTCAATTGTATGTAGCTATTTTTTATTACAAAGAAAACATACCTATAAGTTATTACTATTCAAATGAGACATTTAAGAATAGCTGTACAGTGCCATCTGTTAGCATACATTGAACCATGTTTTACGTAGTTCGGCTACTCGACGCTAGATGGCTCTCAAAGAAAATGTCTGTACATTGGGAATTTATGTTGTTTTTTTTATTACATTATTTGTTAAATTACTTCTTTTTATTAAATAAATGTCAAATTAAATATATACCTAGAAAAAAAAGATTTTATATATTTATCACAGATTGAAAAAAGAAAAGATGGTCTTTCAATTTTAACTGCGGTCAAACCACTTCCACCCGTGTTTCTATTCGAAAGCAATAGTCCAGCGCTAATATTTTGTATATAAAAAGTTGTATTAAGTCAGACACGATTTTAGGCTCGAGGCGTCCTTAGAAATAGCAACTTACTTTCCCCATAACCTTCAATACGTATTGTTGGAAGTGTTACTAACCATACAATAATATATAGTATTGTATTACATATACTATAGTTTTCACACCGACATTAAAATTTGATAAACGTTTAAGAGCGTACCTTTAAATTAAATATGATGTTCTAGCATGAATTTAAATTCTGGACCCATTTGTCTTGCTGCGTTTCGAACCTTTTGAATGATTCTATAGTTTTTATAGCTTATTTAGAAAAATATTTTATTTTTACTAAAAATCGTTGGCAACTCTAATGGGTCGACATATGTACCTATTAGTTGTTAAACCAATCATTGTTAAGCCTCCAACTGAGTTTAACTATCATCTATCGATAGTACTTGAGAACGCATGCTTTAGTGCTCCTCGAAAGACAGATGTATTTAAAATGTAACCACTTGCGGGCACCCATCCAGTTCCCGACCGCACCCGACGTTGCTTAACTTTATCAATCGCAATACACAAAGGTCATACTTGTTTTTACATATTATTTTTATAATACTGCACTTAAGTCACGCTTGACTGTCACTCTTTAGGCCCGACCTTTTTTCATAGTAACTGATAGTTACAACAAAATGATATAAATAGGCTGTATACACAAAGTCATGGCTATATTATAGCGTTTTACAATCGCAATATGATCACGTGATAAAAATCGCAACGCAGCTTTGATTTAATTATTGGAATAAAATAAACAAAACTGCCACTAGCGCGGCGTTTAACAATCGCAATATTGTCGCATAATTTAAATTTCACTGCAGCTTTGATTTTTATTATTAAAATAAAGTAAGAAAATACTGGATGAATTAGGTAAGTTACAGTTAGAATGAACTTTTGTAGTTTTAGTAGAGTATTTATTAATGTTTTTCCAAAACTTACGAGTTTATTGATAAAAGCAGTTTAGGAAATATTTTACAACAGCCTTGCTTAGTAATCATCGCTTCGAATTTCTGGAACTTACCAATCCCATTGCGGCTCAATCATAGTATCCCGATACTGCGAACCTCTCGAAGAACTTACTACTGATGACTTCGAGTGTATCCTTGAAACAACAAAGCATGAGCAATATCAATTACTCTTAATTAAAAATATTTCTAAAAAATTATAAAGACTAATAAAAATAAAAGAAATCAGGGGCGTTATAAAAAAATCAGCATTTTAATAATAATAAAATTCTGACCAAATAAGAACAGACATTACGACCGTACTCTATCTCCCGTTTTTTAATAGCGTTAGTAATTACGACTGTACTTTATTCCTCAATCTTTTATAGCATCAGTGATATTAAAACAAATAATTTCTATTATTATTCCAACAGAATTGAATTGAATAGAATGCCTTTGAATAGAATTGAATTGGAATCTAGAAAAAGTCATCTGTTGTTTAATTCACTATTAATTATTTTAATCACAGAATTTCCATATTTTACGCAGATCGACTGATTAATTGATGCGTGAAGAAGGATCGAAATAAACATTCACAATACGTTATATTATGAAGAATAAGATACCATTACTTTGTTTATATTAAATCAAAAACAAATATATGAAAATACTGGCATAAAGAGTTTTTGTATGCAAAACATGCATATATGTATAATATGTTTATATGTCAGCCACTTTGACAATGTTGTAATATTTTCTTCGAAAATAAATTGTTATCCGACAAATTTTTCATTTCATTTCACGCATCAAAGACCAACAGTTTATTTATCTAAATATAGACTTAAGTTAGTAATTTTATTATGATGCCATAAGTGCATCAAATGCGCTAATTCAGTAATCTTAGATAGATTACTCAAAGGAGTAAGGAGAGAGACATAGTGAGAAAAGAGAGCCGTGGACTGTCATTAATATTGTTCTGATTTTTCTAGATAACCCGAACCAGATCATTTATTTAGAACATCGCTATCATCTAGAACAATGCAAAATATTTTATGACGTCTTTGGAATATAAAAAATAAAAATGGAAAAATAACAAGCATTTACAATATTTTTCCACACATAAAAGTTAATGTTGGAGAACAACACAGAGCCGATCGTGAAATTATGCAGATAGGCTCTTTATATAGCGTAAGTATGCATTGAGGAAGGTATTCGGGAATTCCTCCCCTAAGGGGCGTGAATACGAATTAATTTTTTTTATGTATATTATTGTTAAAGTGACGTCTGCGTGTGGAAAGCTGTGGGCAAAAGCTAGTAGTATATACAGACCTTTATAACAGTGTCCTCGCGGGCAAATGTATTGATACTAGGCCGGTACGGGGCAACGCGTGTGCAATGGTACCATGTGATATGTGGATGTGGGGTCTAAGTTAGAAGATAACGCGTTACGTTGGAGCGATTTGTTTTAGCTAAGTAGAGTAGTAATCAATCGTATGTGATATGTGGATGTGGGGTCTAAGTTAGAAGATAATGCGTTTCGTTGGAGCGATTTGTTTTATTTTAATAGTGTTGCAAATAAGGAACGGTCTTTGTAGCTCATAGAAACCAACGTTTAATAAGAAGTCGTAACTGAGATGCGTTACTACTCATGAAGAATTAAATAGTCATCTCATTTAGAATTGTAGCTAGGACCCCCAACCCTCTAATTTTGAACACAAAAATTGGTTTACGAAGGATTATGAATGCAAGGATGGTCCCTTCGCGATAGAACAATATCCGAGGCTGCCTATTATGCCTACTTTTCTTTCGTTTTTTTCTTACTTTAACCCTACTAGTCAAGTATACAAGTCACCTCTAAACACCATCCTCTACTGACTTTTGACCATCAGCAATATCACCTGCCTCATCGGGTTTTAAGAAGAATTTTTAGCACACTTTCTCGTAAAACCCCCCGTCCAACATATTCCTGGACTACGTTAGAAAAAAATCCATTACCCATCCCTTACGTACACTTTGAAAAAGAACAAGAAAGAAGATTAGAAGTTTTAAAATCACCAGAGGTCCACGTTATTCCGGCGAAAGTTCATCCGTCGTAAGTGGTTCGATAAATTGACGTATATTTTAATTATCTGCATCGATAAGAGACATATACGAAGGAAAAAAAGACAGAAAGGGAAGTGCATAATACGCTAAAATAAATATTGCACGAACATTATTGCGAAGTAAATCTATCTTATTATAAACGATTACCTATTTTAATTAATTACTTACATAACTCTCAGCTTGGAATCCATCCAAGAATCTTCTATACCATCACATCATTTCTGTACTGTCAACAGACTCTTTCAAATAATAAATCTATAGTTAAGGTTAGGTCTGTCCTCAAAAGATCGCGAAATAATTCATACTAGAATTATGAACCTGAAAATATATATCTTTGCCTTCATCACACCCATCAAATCATCAATCAATCATCAATTCATCTACCCATGAAATTTGGAATTTAAAATATTTTTAATATTACCAAGGCCGTTTATTTTCTGTCCAGACTATAAGTTTGATACATGCACAAGTAATACGAGCCGTAAAACCGCAGAGACATTTTAAACGCGGACAAAACTGCGGGACATGGGTAGTTAAACATATAAAGGGTACTTGCCAAAAATCTGTATGTCTAGTCATTTATATACTTTTTCGTGAACACGTGTATGAAAATATTTAAATGTACGTAGTAAAATGAAAATGAAAATTTACAAGTAGATTCGATTCGGTTTTTAAAAAGCGATTCTTATACGTTTTTGGTCGATGTTCCGAGATAAATTTACGTATGTCAATCTTGCGTAATTTAATGCTCACTGATACGTTCAAAAATGTTTTTGGAACAAACAGTATATTATGTACAAAAATATATTTGATTTTAAATCAATATGTTATTTTGATACATAAAATAGCGATATATATAACAAATAGAGTAATTACTTTATCGTCATTTCCTGCTAAAGTTACATCGTTTTCTGCTTACAATAGCATTATTAACTATGCTGTAGTAATTAAATGATAGGAAATAGAGTAAAGTGAAGACATGAAGCATTCTAAATTAGTTTCCAAGCGTTAAAAACGCCTGAACTAAGATAAAACTTTTATCCTATTTGTGGAGCGGTTGTCACATCTTTGTTGCATTGCTTTATGTATGTATGTATATCTGCATAAACGCATTGGATAGTTATTTGTATAGTTTATGTATTAAGGTGAAAATAATAATTTAATTATCGTTGTTCTTTAATATTACATAAAACACATTTTTGTACAGTAATGTTTTTCCTATCGTTTAGTAAATACTTAATCGATGATCGCCTATCGCTTGTAACTAACACCGTTCTTTCGATATTAAAGATTTATACATATTTTTATCAATTATTAAAATCAATGAATTGCATTAAAGCAACCTTTATCTTTTATCAAAACAGTAATAAAAATACAAGATAACAAAGATTAAGTACATTCATGGTGACGTACAAATGCCTTTTTTATACTAATTAAATAAAAATAAAAATATGTTTTAATAAAAAAATAAAATTAAAATTAACTTCAAAATTACCCAAAAACAGATTATTATGATATAAAAACATTTTGTTTAAAACTAGACTGTTGCAATACCAAGTTATATCTAGTTGTAATTGAAGGTAATTTACCTGTAGTTTGACCGGGGAAGTACCACTGCAACGCCCATTTTCAGCTTGAATTAATTCTTGTGTTTCGATGATAAATAAGTGACCTTCTCAAGGAGGTTCAACATCTTCTTCTTTTGGTATTTCTGTTCTATGGAATTGTTCAGGGATGTTCATGGGCAGCAGTGACCATTTCACATCAGTTGTACAGCATAATCTATTGCGACTGCTACTGCTACTTTAAAAAATATATTGGCTGTAATTTTAATCATGGAAAAAAATGTCCGGATGTAATTTTAATCATTGAAAAAATACGTGATTGGAATTTTAATAATAGGAAAAATTACCTGGCTACAATTTTAATCATGAAAAAAAAATACTTGGCTGTAATGTTAAACACGAAAACATAATCTGGCAGCAATTTGAAATCCCCTTAATAGGCACATGTCTCCTCCCAATTGATTTTAAGTTGTATAAAAACGTACGCATCGTTTAAATACAAGCAACAACGTAGTTCAATATTTCTAATGAACAATTTTAAACTATCTTTAACTGTATCGTTATCGCTTATCACTCGTCACCGACGCCGCATCTCGAGTGGTTAAAACTAGTAAATATGACTGCTGCGCCCGCTACCGCCCGCTCAATATAAATTTATTGTCCACTTGCCTCCGCTAAGCGCGCTCGTCTCTGGTTTTTATTTACGATTACATTACATTTCCGATTTTGTCTTAACTTCACATTTTTCTTCCGCGTCCGATCGTCAAGTGATTGAAACCGCTATTTCGGTGTCGTGATATCGAATTGTGTGCATTGTTCCATTACTCGTTTAAATAGAGTGATTGACGTACATGAATGTGTGACAAACAGTGAATGTGGGACAATTCGTGATTATTTGTTTTGGGAAAGGATTTAATTTACTTCTTTCGGTAAGCTTTAAGCAGTTGATCTTCTTACATATCTGTTACAATCTTATGTTAATTTTATTTCCACTAAAGAAGTACCTAATTATAAATTGACTAAAGGTTCTTGCAAAAAAGAGTATTCTAGAGGATGTACTCTATTATGGTAGAGTATAAATTAAGTACTCTTATGATAATAGTTTAATTTCAGTTTTAAAGGTACTCTCTATACGGTTCGATACAGGATGTTGTGAGAAGAATAAGTGGTAACCAGTAGTATGGTCGAAGATCATTCATAGTGTGAACTGATTCTTGTCTTTGGTGGAAAATTGTAATTGCTGGCTCAATCACATATGATGCTAGTTCTTAGAATACGCAACACATGTGATCAATTTCAGGTAGTTCTCCTGTTTCTACATAAGTTGGCACACATATGACAGTGAACACCTAACATTGGACTGATTGCTTGTTCGCAACTTTCACTTGATAAAAAAATACACCCCTATTTAAGACTGTTGTGAACGCAACGTCGGAAGATTAAAGAAGTGACAGGGAAGATAAATAAGAGGAGGGCGGCTGTAGGCGACACGCGCGTCCTTTGCCTACATATTCTTGCCTAGGTTTTATTTGTAAGATACGTAGTTAAGTTGAAATACAGATTTAGAAATACTCGTTAGAAATTGTCGGTAGCTACACATTTTATATTTTTGTAAATAATGCAGGTAATCTACCTATTAATAAATTAGTCGGTCATTCGATACTTTCGTAACACGACGCGTTTTATTTACGGCGGTCCCGTACAGCGGCAGATAAAAGTAACAAAAATGTGTGTACTTACGAAGTAAAAATATAATAATAAGTTATTAATAACTTAATATTATTCCCTATAGAGTCCTGTTGTCATAATATAACAAAGACGTCTGAGAAAATGTACATTTTTATACATTTATTTAATTGAAAGAGTAAGAAACGGGCATGCAGGCCACCTGATGTTAAGTGGTCACTGAAGCCCATGGACAACCACGTCCGATCTCAAATAGAACAGAAGTTTTATTTAAGGATGGACGCGGATGAGGACTCTTGAGGACTAAGATCGCCTCGCCTCCAATAATTTGTATCCGTCAACCGCACCTCCCCAACCGAAACACAATACATGAAGAACATGTTGCTTTATAGCAGGTTATGTGGGTGGCAGTGGTGCCGCCTCGGGCGAGCTTTAACGGCTCTACCACCTTTAATTTTTTGCCCGGTATGCGATAAAATTTATAAATCTGGTGATAATATTAGTTTAAAGTTATATGTTTTAGGAGGTATATTTATCAGGCTAGGCTATGTATTTCAATGATGTATAGATTACAGATTCTTTTTTTAAAGCGTTCTTTAGGAGGTTCTGTTCCATGAGTGTGTGTTTTCGTTGGTTCCGTTCTATAGACCCTGTTCTATAGGTTTCGTACCATAGATTCCGTTCTGTTCTGTTCTGTTCCTAAGAATGGAAAGTAGCAATAAACCTATATTATATAGGATGCCTTTTCTACAACTAGCAGATTACATGTGCCTATGGTAGGCAGTGATATAATGTTATGTACAATATAAATTTGACCCTTAAACACAGACTGATAGGCAATAAAAAGGGCTTTTATAATTTTGAAAAATAAGCTTAATAAATGTTAATTTTCAAAGAGAACTGACGAAAGAAACCATAATAAATAGTATGTAAATTTTTAATATATGAACAATGCAGTCATTATGAATATTTTATGATAAGAGAATAAATAGATACAAATTAATATAAGTTATCTCAATTTATATAGTTCAGGGCAATGCTGAGTCACTAATGCTGTACAATTTTCGCAATTACACTCGATAAGGGAGCATTGTTTAAAGTATTGTAGCAGCAAACGACCGTGCATTCCACCTCTTTGTTAACAGCTTGTCTCGTCTATAGATATCTGTAAGCAACTCCATATAGAACAACAGTCCTGTTTGAAGTCGATCACAGATGTATGTATGTATATAATTTCAAACTAACATTATCGCGGAATTTATATATTTTACTATGTACCCGGTACTCACAATTAACGATTTTTACATTTTGATTGCCAATATATCGAACGAGTCATATGGTTCGTGGTCACAGCGAAACTGCGGTGGCGGGAGATATTATTGACTGATTGTAATGGTAGATTAATCGATCTACCCTACGTCTAGTTCGTTTTTCTTTTTTTGGTTCCATATTACGATACACTAATGTATCTTTACACATTAATCTTTGCATTATTTGTGAGTTAAATAAACTAACCAATGGATTCCACGTTTGTGGTAACTTAACACTGACTGCTTCGCTCATATATTACATCAAGTTGGAATTGCGGGAGGCGGAACTGGAGCTATTTCTTTAGACTGGAGATGCGCTGACAATTCACAGAAATGTTATAGTTTTAGCATTCGTACAACATTTACGAATACACAGACGTTGTTACCGCTCGCAGTTTGGATCGCCGACCTAAACAGAGCACATGTCACTACTTCAAAACAAAAGGGCCACAACGCGAATAAACCTAATTTTACAGGAGAGCCATTTAAAGTTTTCAAAATCAGTTCTTGTATAATTGCTCTGTAATTCTAAAACTGATAAATAGGTGTTATACACTGTTGGAAAGATATTTTTATTCTGCTTCTAATAGTTGATTCGGATATGTGGCCGACAAAATTTGAATTTTTACGATAAAAAGGATTTTGAATATTTTTTATTTGTGGCCCTTTTGTTTTAAAGTAGCGATGTGTAGCATGTAATAAACATTTTTATACAACTTCAATGAATATAAACGATTATTACTTTATGAAAAATCTTTCAATTCGTAGGTACCTGACGGTCCCACACTGACGCTGTTATATTTTTGATATGTTTAGTACATTTACTACATGTGATAATTTCATAGGTCATAGCCAATATCCTGATTCCTATCTGAAATGCCTGAATGCGTGAACGACTCTTCATTCGCCCAAGCATAGATAACATAAAATTAAACGACAAGATAAAATTTCACGTTTCATCTAAGCATAGACATAAAATATAATGTCTCTGTAGGCATAGAAAATACAATACATAGTAGTTACATAGGAGGAACATATCTAACTACATAATATAGGTAAACTTAAAATATAAAATAAACTTTTTTTCTTATATTAAGTCCTTTAAAGTTAAAGTTACTTAATGAATAAAATTATTGGTCTTTACATAGCATTAGCCAACATTTAACTTAAACTAAATACTGTCGTCGTATTGCTGCGCAGGGATATTTCCTCTAGTTAAGTCAATCTAGTCCGCCACGCTGGCCAAATGCGGATGTCGAAGATGTTTACGAAGGATTTTCAGTCACGCGGATTTCCTCACGATATCTTCATTAACTGTTAAGGCAATTGATTATTAAATTGATACATGATTTAAGTAAGCACATGTCTTTTAAATTTTCCTCTTATTTTATCTTGTGACAACCCTAACGTATCGCATCCCCATCGTTCTCTTACGGTGTTATGAGCAACTAGAGCACATATTGGCTGAATTAATAAGGTACTAGGTTACAGCGCTAATGTACCATTACATAATTTATTGCCAGCAAACATATATTTTATTTAGATTAACCATGTAGCAATGAATTAATAATATCATATACATATATTACACGTATATCTTAATATCGTTAAGATTAGTTCATAATAGGTATCAAAACTTTTATGTAAGTTAACAGAGCGGTTGCCAGCAACACTTTGAAGCGAGGCGACCATCTTAGTCCTCGGGAGTAGCAACGTATCTATCTGGAGCTCAGATAGGATTTCAGTCGTGTTTGTGGTTGTACGTGGATGTCTACGGGTTGCGACTACTTAACATCAGGTGGTTTGCATGCTCGTTTGTTACTCTTCTCGCATAAAAAAAATATTAGAAAAATGCTCAGAGCGTATGCTTTCCTTGGCACTAAAACTGATAATTTATTCGGTCTGACGAAGTTATCTAAAAATTCATTAATAATCATCAGTGTAAGTCTTAATTATACGGGGATTATTCAGGGCTTACAAAACTTTAACAGAACAAAAGGCAATGTCTTCAGCGTGTAAATTCTTTAAAAATTAATATTGTACGGAAAAAATTAAATTAGCCGCTGTCATAATGAACATTAATCGGCCTCTCGTCGCTACAGACTACACAGCAGAGAATGGTGGGCGACTAATTAATTATTACAATAAGTAATTAGGAATACTTTATCTACACAGTGTTTCGGTTTTAGTAAAAAAAATTGTTTGGGTGTGTTAGACAAAAACCCCGCCTCGAGAGTTCGCAATGTAAATGAACATTAATAAGTAACATATTTGTACACTTAAATTTATATGTAATTTACGACATGACGAATTTTGTTCATATTGGCTTCATCTTCCAAATTTTTCTGGGTTTCTCCAGATTTTTAATGAAAAAAAAAACATTTTATCTATTTTACGTTCACAATACATTGGAAAATAAAGGTCAGAGAATTTAATTCCTATTTATTTTTTATTAAATCTACAGTAATACTTCTGTATTAGATATTGGACGTGTAGCCGACAACAAACAGTTACAATTGTAATATCTGTAGGTAAAGAAAAATCGATTACATAACTACGTCTTCACTAAATGTCTTTTAATTTTTATAAGTAGGTAATTATGCAACGTAAAACATAATTTACACTTAAGCATGGTATGACGTAATAAAAAAAAATACTCTTACATATTATTTAAATTAAAATACATATATTTTCTATTTCAAAAATTAAATTAAGTAATTGTTCTTAAAACCATGCCGCATGGGCACGGACTCCCTAAATTATTTAACTTAGGCTTTTATTACAAATATTTTTAAGATTCATTGTTGTAAATATGTATTTCTGTTTTAATAAATAATTAAAAAAAACAAATAAGAATAGAAGTATACCAAGTTCGTTTTGAAGGGAAAGAAATACATAACCTCTTCATAAACAGTTTCATTTATAAAAAAAAAGGTCAATCCCATATGTGTAAATTTATTGTAACCACGGCTTTATCAAACAACGTAAAAAATCCGAATGAATATCTCGACATCTGGCCGATATTGCAATTTCAGTTTTCGATAGATGCTTTTTGCATCGTTACTGGCTGCAGAATAAAAATGGAATATCTAGCTTATATTCAGAACAGTTTTCGGTTCAATTATAACTTTGCACTAACTGTAGTCACGTTTATAGGCGCCTGTGTATCTATCTAGAAATAGATATCTGACAGGCCGTACAGTGGACTTGTATAGTCATGCTAGTAGTCTGAGCGCATTAAAAAATGAGTAAGATTAAAACACCTTATTGAAAAACATCTCTCTTTTTGAAATTGTTACAAATATACGTATTTCATGTATTTACTAACCATTCTGCTTTTAGTAAAAACATTTGGATTTCATATTTCTTAAGTTACCTTAAATTGAGACTTCTCCCAAGATACAATCTTCCAACCAATTGATAAAAATAATTTTAACTTATCTAAAGGAGACGAAATATATCTGGTCGTAATTTAACAGAGGTTTGAAAACCAATTTATAATTTTCTTTCATTCTCACCGATTAACCATCGCAGAGTCAACTTACCCTGATGTTGCTGTTTTGGGGCGAAACACGTGTTGGTACTAATATGTGTAAGGGTATATATTTTTAATCACATCACTTTTTCCTGTCCTCATAGTGCATGTTTTGAAATATATACAATTATACATTGTGGTAGCGGATTGTTGCAAAGTAGTTCTTAAAAACTTAATTTTCTTTCATATCATAAACAAAATACTTAGAATCTTGTGCCCATTATCTCTTACAATATAGCTTTAATCAATAGTAACTTTCTAAGATATATAGTGTCCTTCGAAGTTACCCAAAACAAACACCGCGGAATCTCTGCGAACAATACCCTTTATGTGCGTTACTGATGTCACTGCGATATCGCTTTTGTTGTTTACACATAGTTCGCTTAATTTTATCATCTCAATACCATGTTTAATGGAACTTGAAAGTAGATGGCAAAAGTCATCTAGGTATTGTATTTCATTTTTCTTTTGATCTATTCCGCTGAAGGAGGAAGAGGTGTAGTTCGACCGGGGAAGTACCACCGCCGCCCTCATAACCCGCCGTAAAGCATTACTTCTGATTCGGTTGAAGAGATGCGGTTGCCGGACATATTTTCAAGCAAGGCGTCCATCTTAGATCTCAGGAGTAGCAACTCATCTTTGTTCGAGCTCAGATAGGATTTTGGTCGGGTTTGCGATTGTACATGGTTGTCTGTGGGCTGTGACTACTTACCATCAGGTGGTTTACATGCTCATTTGCTACTCTTCTCACATAAAAAGGTAAAGATATTGTTTTTGAATAAAGCCTTTGTATCGATAAACCTCAAACATATAGTAACACAACTTTTCCATGGTAAAGCTATGCTTTTGAAAATACTTATTCCTACTTCCTTAACCTTACTATCCTATAACATTGGAACATAAAGGTAGTAGAGCTAAAATGTAACTCTAAAATGTAAAAATGTTATTTTGTACACTTTACCATTGGTCTTTTTACAGTGTTTTTATTATATCGTGCTTAAAAATACCAGTTTCATCTTTCTTTATCCTGGTGTTGTTTAGAAGCACAAAAGGAGGCCATAAAGGATTTTGGATGGTGGAAATCTTACATAACACGGAATTGCTCCTACGATGCCGTGTAGCTTGGTTTGATTTTTTTCCCCGAATCAAGTCTGTGTAGTAGCCCACCATATTATATGGAAATTAAGAATCAGCAACGTGTTTTAGACTTTCCTTTAACGACTCCTCTCCTAGAAATACCTTACGAGTCGATGTTAGTTTATTGACGTTCAAACAAAGTTTTGTAAAGTCTACTTTAAATAAAAATATTTTCTACTACTAGATACTGTTTTCCAAGTGACGAATGCTTAAAATATAATAGGATTTTAGTGTTAAATAAAATCAACAGAAATTCAAATAACATTTATTGTTATTTTACTACTATTCATAATGATACAATACAATGCTGGTCATGGAATATATCAAACAATTAATAGGAAATACATTGATAAATAGCTACGTTTAAAATCGCTTACATACATAGAAAAATAGATTCCTCTGCACATTTATAGGAATAGACATAAGACTTAGAATAAATTATTTTTTCAGCTAATTAGCATTATGCGACAAAATATAATTTAACTTAACATATCCAAAATAAAATAATAAACTTAATATTTATATAGATATAAAATATACATAGTGCATATTCCCATATTCCCATTCAAATATCCTAACTTCTGATATGATAACTGAAATGACATTAAGATGGAATAGCAATAAAATATATGCTGAAGGAGAATCAAGTCAAATGTCTTTTCTCGCCGCTAGGGGCGCCACTTTGTATGTGCCTATTCAAAAGTATCTTTGACATGGTTCCCTGCATATTTTGAAGGTATTTTAAAACTTACCTGTAGAAATCCTAAATATAAAATGTTCAAATTTTATTACAAGATTTTTTTTAATTTCATGATTTATTAATGGATATTGACAGATTAATATGGTTGCCAATACTCTGTCACACTGCTAGGAAGAGTCTCTTACCTTGACCAAGCGGAAGCATCACACACACTTTTCTTGAAGATTGATTTACATCTATCTACATAAAAATAATGAATGTCTGTATTTTTGTCCTTTATGCCTTACTACACCATTCATCTATTCGCAATGAGACTTAAGAAATTGTTGAGGACACTCCCGCGAAAATTTTTAGCTTACATCCATCCAACGATAGATAGCGAGCGTGGAAATACAAATTACAATCGAATTAAAAAATGTTGCACACAAATCCACAAGATACACGAAGTCGCTGTTAGAAATTAGACACACATACATAAATATAAGTTGTGTTCTTATTTGATATTATTCGATTTCATTACTTCTTTTTAATACATACTTAAGAAATACTCTATTTAAGTACAGTTTGATACACTGGTCTCAATTAAGGTTACAATGATTGATATCTTACATATTCAAGCGCTTTGTGCGCTTATAAACTTTACTGGGAATTTAAATTACAATTATATGCAATCAATAACACAACACAACACAGCACTTCAAAATTGTATTTACGGACTTTTCTGCACATGTCTATTAGGCTCCAAAATTTACGATTTTATACTAATATCATCAAGGAATTTATACTACAAGGAATTTTAATATGACGGGTACTCACGATTAACGCTTTCAAATTTAATTCAGAAACTGAGTTTTAGCCGTGACCACGAGCCAAGCAACCGTTTCGAAATATCGGCAATTAAAAAGCGATAATTGTGAGTACCCGTATATAATAAAATCCACATTCAAATGAATAGGCGAAACTGATTAGCTTACATATGGTAATTGACTTAGCACCTTTCCGATATATGTAAGAATCTATATGTTATATTCAATACAGCGCAACGCACCGCGTTCTAATACGTGAAGCCTGTGGAGAAACAAAATCGCTGTCACATAATTAGTATTTTAAAATTGAACATATTAATAGAATAATAATAAAATGACTCCATATGCGCTTGACTAAGGCCAGCACGTGCGGTTGTAAATAACCCTCTGTAAAAAAAGGAGACAGAACGATTCGTATAAATAATAATAACGCTTTTGGTTGGTTTTCTATTTTATACATATCATAAGAAATGTTTTAGAGACTTGGTGACTTTTCCAGGTCAATCAGCTTACATATAAAATTGTGATAATTACTCAAATTTTCCTTAAAACATACTTAGGTAGCTTTCTCTGTACATAGGTAGCTCTCTCTGTCAACAGACTATTCAAACTCTATATATTGTGACGTGAAATAATTATCCATATTAATTAAAATAACCTAACTCTAACAGGAGTATTTCTAATAAGTACAGCATAGTATTAATAATACTGCTTCATTTTTTGAGAAAAAGAAGACAAATACCTTACACTTATAACCTTACATAATATGACAATGTCTTTTTAGTAAAATTCAATGAACAACACATTCTCTTTTTAATTTCATTGAATAATTGATTTTAAAAACCATGGAATGTCTTTTCATATTTTTTACAGATTAAATATCCGATCAGCCATTTAACATTACCACTATTTTTTATGGTTTTTATTCCTTGAAATCCATCCATTCAGCCTTAGTTAATTCATGTTTTAATGATTAATTTATGTCTTATTACAAACAAAATTTTCATGAACACCAAAGATAATAAATACTTTAACACTGGCAACACCAAGCCTTGCTGGCTACAAAATTTCGAAGACACTTTATATCCATAGACAATCTCATAAATACGCGAGATATGTTAGCAATAAGCATTACGCTTTACGATAAATACGAGTACATAGACAAACATTACAATGACACATTTAAAACATATAAAACGTTTCATTTTAATAAAATCGAATGAATAATATTTTAGTTTAATACACACGATAGTAGAATTTATGAGACCTTTTCCACTTGTCTAATGTTCAAGGCGGTTCATAGTTAGCCGACACCGCGTCGACTCCAGCAGAAATGTCAGATGGTTTGACAGCGGCAACGCCCAATTTAAACGGGTCGAATCTCGCTCTTATACCAGTTTGTACGACATTGGTGACATATCCGATTTCGGGCTATCACATACAATGACTGCGTACAGTGTCTAACCTCTGACTAGTGCAAATCTATTCACACTATTGTGGAGATATAGCATCAAAATGTCGACACCGACACTGGACAAGTGATTATGGAATGCAAAGATTGTCGCACACAATTATCAGTTCTACACTGTTTGTTAAGACTTGATCATATTTAACATAATTCGATTTTTCTTTTACTAACGTAAGAAACGACCACTCCATAATATTAAGTGATCCATATAAATCTTTAATCATCTCCATACAACAGAAGTCCTACACGGATCACACAATGCCATGCTATACTTAGCGACTAAGAGATCTATTACATAAACGACTTTTGATCGTATACGATTGAGAATGCGCCAGCAATCTTTAAGCGTACTACATAAATACCACATTTCCTCTGCCTCACGGATACTTTATTTTTGCTCCGATCCAGAAGAATTGATGCTATGTTTCAGTTCAAATAAATTGCTGTCGTTCCGTTGCGTTATCGCGAGCAAAATCGCAGCGACGTCGCGATGACGTCGTTTAGTCAACGGCTACGATCAAAAATTGTTTGAATGATAAATGTCTTAAATATTATTTATGTAATAGATCTCTGCTTGTATGATAGGTGTCTGAAATGAGAGGACTCAATAGATTTTACTTTACCACCTCAAACCAGCCCGCAGTAGCACTTCAATTGCGTGTGCCCCCATCGCGTTGCGTAAATTTTTTATTTTTATAAATAGCAGATACAAAATATGCATTGTGCAATAAAAGCCAATACATACCAACACACTGTCCACGCATGGTAATACATATCAAACATGGCCTAGATCACTAGGCCCATATTTATTTTACATAGAGTAGGGGTACCATAGACAAGTCTGTGAGTGTGTGTCCAACAAATATTAAGGAAAAAGCTGAGATCGATACTTGTCTTTTTCTAATCACACATGCGCAGATATTCATGACGCGTTTTTAATTTAAATACTTTGATCATTTTTAGCGCACCTTCAAAATTTTATAATTTTTTATGCAAAACTAAAATTTTCCCATATCCAATTTGATCCAACTAAAAAAAATAAAACATAATAGCACTAACTACGCACCCGCAAAAAAAGAGAGACAAATAGGTTGACAAATTTTAATTCCCTTTTTTTCTAATGGACACATTTTAGGCTCCTACTCTATGTATAACAACTCTGCAAATTCCACCATTACAGCAAATTAGAGCAAATATATTTAACGTGACAGATGACAGTAATCAGATTCATAGACTAGCTCTTAGCACAGCATAAACAAAGCAAATGTCATTCACAACATATCATTCATCTATAATGTATTGATATTGACCCCAAATGCTGGTCACAATGTTGATAAATTTATCGATAATATTGAAGTTCACTTCATGAAGTAGTCACAATATCGATATACCTATAGATATTACTTAAATTTTACGATACTATCTGTCCAAACTCATATGTACATATTAGTAAAAAATAATAGTATCAATACCATCCACTTAAATCCAGCTATCGATAATATTGAAAACTAATGCTACCGTTTGTTATCAATGTCGATACCATCGATATTATCATCAGAATTGCACCATAGATATTTTAATATTATAAAATATCAATGTGAAATATCGAAATTGTCGACTTATAGCAATAAAACACTGATACTATCGATATTATCGATATTGTGAATAGTTATCGATTAGGTATATCGTTATATTGACGTATTAAAAAACAATTAATCTCTGATTTTTCATAACATACCCTCGTTTTCATTTTCCCGCCTCGTTTGACAGTTCCATATCTTATTATCTATGGTCTGAATAGATTCAAATTAATCGAAGTTAGCTTCCAATAATCACACATAAATGTTACAGTCACACAGATATATTTCAAGTAGTGTCCATGCACCATCCAATTAGACTCGCCAAGATCCATTTTTGAGTCTTATGTTACAGTAGAGACTGTTCAACCATTATCTTCTCGTATCCAGGAGGCGGTGGATATCTGAAGTTGTCGAGTATTATGTCCAAGATAGCACCATCGTCAACTGAAAATAATGTTCATCAATATTATATGAAAACAAAAACTAAAATTTATCTAATAAAACTTTAAAGGTGGTAGAGCCGTTAGAGATCGCCCGCGGCGGCACCACCGCCACCCTCGTAACCCGCTGTAAAGCAACATGTTCTTTATGTATTGTGTTTCGGTTGGGGAGGTGTGATTGCCGAATACACATTATTGGAGACGACCATCTTAGTCCTCAAGAGTAGGAACGCATTCGCGTCAATCCTTAAATAGTACTTCTGTTCTATTTGAGGTTGGAAGTGGTTATCCATGGGCTGCAGTGACCACTTAACATCAGGTGGCCTGCATGCCCGTTTCTTACTCTTTGACAATAAAAAAAAGCTATCTCCAGGACTTAACAAGACATCTTTTTAACACGCTTTTGTTAGCTTGGGTATTATATTGGTATGTATGTATGTAACGGATTCTTTGAGCTTAATTTTCACCAATTTCCAGAAGTCTGATTAATTTGAAACTTTTCACACGTATCAAGGACCGATGACAATGCAATAATATAAAAAATAAATAATAGTTTAAAAAAAAACTAAAAAACACGCTTTTAAAAAATCCAATTAAAAAAAGTATAAATAAAAAAATGCGATGTAAAAAAAGCGTGGGGTGCTTTTTCAGTGATCTATTGATACCATACTTTTTTAGTTGGAATTTTTATAAAAGCGTGTTTTTTTAGTATTTTTTAACTATTATTTATTTAAGTTGCTGAAGTAACAAACGAATGAAGCAAACACACAGGCTTGGCGAAATGCAGCCCATGGACATTAATGTCCAATCTCAAATAAGATTGATGCCTTGTCTTAGGTCGCATGTAAAATTTGCTACTGATTGTGAAGAGTAATATGGTGACTTCATTTCTAAATGTAGGTGACAATCATATTTACAAATAAAATACATATAAGGCAAACCTTGTCTTGTGTCCTTTATAATGAATACATGGTCTGAGTAAGAATATCTTAATCCATCTAATTAACCAATCCCTTGTTGCAAACTTTAGTTAACTCACCATACATCGCCGGATAAACAGTGCCTTTAATATTCCTAACAGGTATTTCCATGTTCTTGCCGTTGAGGAAGAAGTTCAGCTCTACATGGTCATAGCCTACTCCGATGACGTCACCGTCACCAGGCATCACCGCAGACACCTTCTCACTATCAGGCTTCTCGTTGTGATTCGGTGATGCTGTTGAAACGAGGAGTTCCTTTGTGGGAGAGTCGCGTGGCGCTGGCGACAGATGGTACAACTCGACGTTGTCATGACGCACTGTTCCATCGCTGTTTAAGCACCACGAGTCCTTGTCCATTCCACCTGAAAACATGGAAAAGAATGTGATTTTTTAAAGAAGCAAATAATATTTAACTCAGATTTATAGTTGTCGGTCCATTACGTGAAGCGAATAATAATAGTAATTAGTAGCTAAATAAATTTGAGTTACAAATTGATCATTGTATTACCATGCACTCTGTTGAGATCTGTTTCTCTGGTAGCGAGGCCAACTGCCCACACCCCCCCTTGCTGCAACTTCACCTCAAAGTAGGCCTTGTTCTGTACAAGAGGTGCATTGCCGAGTGTACAGCCAGAACCACAAACACGTTGACCACCTTTTACTATGACCACTTCATGCCCTGTAACAGATTAACAGTTTTTTTTATATTTGAGAAGAGTAGCAAACAATCATGCAAACCATTTGATGATAAGTAGTCGCAGCCCATAGACATCCACGTCCAATCACAAACACAACCGAAATTCAGTATGAGCTCGATCATAGACATGTTGTTACTCCTGAGGACTAAGATGATGGGCCTCGCTTCAAAGTGTATCCGACAACCGCACCTCTCCAACCGAAACACAAGTAAAGCTTTACGGCAAATTATGCAGGCGGCGGTGGTACCACCCCGATCGAACTATAATTCTCGCCCCTTTAAAAAATTACACTTACAAAAATTACATTTTCACTAAATATACAAAGTTGATATTTGGCTGAGCAGTCATGCTACCACATTGATTCTGAAATTTTTGTGAGATTAACACGTGGATTTAAGATCTCGAGGAAAGGAAAATTAATTAATACTCCAAGCATCAGTGTAGAATCTACGAATACACAGACGTAATCTCTGCCTGCAGTTTTGTATAGCCGACGTAAGCACGTCACTTATTTACGCCAGTGCTCATCGAGATTTGTAGGCTCACAACAGGCATGTAGAAGCCCGAAAGTTTATGCCACGTATACACAGCAGTTATATCCCGCAACGAGAGTGTTAATATTTCTTACACCTGTGGCGGCCCGTACCGGACGTCACGCCATTCCATTAGTTACTAAGGGTAACTTTGTTAAAATGTTGGCAACACCCTTGTTTAGTGCGACTCTCCGCTCGCGCGCACCGCACTTCCCGTCCGGCCCTCG
>DWON01002187.1:0-21474 GCA_018251015.1 Phocides pigmalion okeechobee
GGTACCGCCCCGGGCGAGCTCTAACGGCTCTACCACCTTCAGAGAAAATATACTCCTCTTAAAATTGAATTTCTGTGACATTAATTTTCCCTCTCGAACTTAGTAATCTAAGGCTTAATCTCTCTTAGTTAACGTATGTTACCAAAGGAGGGTTAGGACATAGGTCTACCAGCGAGTTTCTGAGGGTTAACGTATATTATCTGATGACGAGATAATTCATATCCCTATTAGTTCCTATTCCTACTTCCCTGCTATCATATAAAAGTTAAACGTTGTTCGTTTGTTTCCTTTCTTCGTGAAAACTACTAGTTAAGTCTACTTTTTTTATATACAGAATGTCAGTTGCTCCAAATTCGTTGTAATTTATGCGTTATCACGCCTTTTTATATTAAAGCAGAGAGGTCATCAATGAAGAAAAATAATTGTAGTATTGAACTATATATCTCACTGTAATTACCTACATAGAAATTCAAAATTATACACAAATACAGAATGCGCTCCAGTAAATTATCAGATGAAGGCGTATGTGAACGTTAATCCCGTATTATCCGTATAAATATGACGAAATATGCATAGAGAATTATATTATAAAGAAATATTAGTGTCACATCTATGAATATGAAAAAAAGGATGACAATACTTTGAAACTTAATGAAACGCCTTGCACGAAACAACATCAGGAAGCTCGAGATTGCACGACAAGGATTTGTCATAATCCTGGATTATTAAGAAAAATAAACCCCCCAAGTACAATTACATCCTTAAGCCTACCCATGGCACGATGCCAGCCTCGACCCTTTATATTATTTTGGACCTAAGGAGTATTTCCGTTTGGCTTCCCGGTCGTTTTCTTAATTAAATTCTGGTGACATATTCTGTCTTTTAGCACCACTAAATATAACAGTGGTACACGTGTATTTAACGGGCTGTAAGATAAGGATACGTTCAATAGGATCAGAGGCCTGTGTGAAGGCAATCCAAGGTATAGTACCACATAGGCTAAATTTGAATGTAACACTGAACTATTAGTAGATACGTCAGTATTGAGTTACATACACATATAGGTTTCTGTTAGCGCCATCCATCTACCGTTCGAATTAAATTAAAATTACGCATTACTACCGCTCAAGCGATATATCAGGTTGAATTTTATACATCAACAAGAGACAAGTTCACATAGTAAAATCTTCTTTTGCGAAATCCCAACAATCGTCTTTTAGAGTTAAGTCAGTATTCTATTAAGCATGCGATGTCTATTAAGCATACGTGTCATGACAATACCAAAGCAATTGAACCATGAAGAGTATTACTCTCTTTAACAGTAACACCAAAATACCATTTCAAAACGATACAGTAAATCAATTAAAAATTTTATGTATCCACGTTCCATAAAGCTATCTCGACGATAAATCCCCTCGTTAAATAAATCGAGGGTTGATTCTCGAATCTGAATTAAGCCGGTCCGAAATCCACTGCTGAGCACGAATTAACTGCAAATAATAAAATGAGTTATTTAATGGGAAGCGAGGACAGTTCCGCCGCTTGCTTATATTGTAAAGTTCGGGTGCGGTCGGGAATTGGACGGATTAGTGGCAAATTTTATTGTGCACCTATGTATCACATGGCATGTTACGTAGTATTGTTGTTCTTTATTAATCCTCGCTCTACATTGATTCTCACCTACTTTTAGAACATCATGTGCATTAAGTATTGAGATTGGTGTGAATCAAATCGTACCAATACAAGTGGGCTACTCCACCGGGGTAGATCCTCCAACGTTAATACTCCATCATTTTCTCTAATTTTTTTGGTCAACAGTAGATTTTTTTTAATATTAGTTGTTTTTATGTTCAAAAATCATAAAACATCGTTTGGACTAAAATTATAATCTACATATAATTTTGAGTTGCCGAATGATGAAAGGGTTGTTTCTATAAGATCTCCAATACATTGAGAATCATCCATTATATTTGAAAATAGCCAATCTTGGCTAGTTGTTATGTATATACAGAGACAGTGTTTCCACTGCGAAACTAAAAATTTCTACCATTCTCAAACAAAGAGCAATAATCTACTTTATTTTAGTCATTAACAGTAACATCTAAAGCATCTAGCGAAATTGATGTACGGTCTTAATGCCATGAAATTACTTGGAATATCTTCAAGCCCAGTGCGGTGTAAGTGAAATTATTTCGGCGATTGGCGAGCCCTCGCTAGCTGTATGAACGATCTTTTTGTTTACAGTCATTAGAACAACCCCTAAGAATCCCTTTAAAATTTTCAAATTAAATGGAATTGTATTTTATATATAAAATATACGTAAATTTTATTTGTCGACTTGTCGCAATGGATATCATGTCGGTCTAAAACTAATAGTGTTTAGGGTAGAACAAGCAGTGATAACCTGTTGGCTAAAATTTAGGCCCCGTATACGGAACGTCCGAGGATCAAATCACATACTGTTATTCGAAATAATATCTGTATTATGTTTTTCGAAGTAATGTGTGTATTACAAAGTAATTATCGCTTCATTTAATGATAAGAGACAACATCGTCCGGAGACTTACGTGCCTACAGATACATCATCTCAAAAGTGTGAATTCTATCAATTCACATTTGGCTAGCGCGGCTAGACCTTTACAACCTTCTGGAAATCCATGCCTAGCTGCGGATCAGTAATGAGTTAATATCGAACATGATCATTCTAGAAATCAGGCGTTTGGGTTTTTGTCATTGTGTTTTATACACACCACATTATCTCTTTAACTACAACACCTGAGTATAACATCTGTTAAAGATGTAGTATTCTTATTATAATATTTTTTATAAGAAGAAAATTCTTATTTCAGACATGACAACATCGCAAATAGAAGCCGAGAACACGCAAATGACAAATGACTTGTATCGTTTGCTGAAGAAGTACACTGGCCTGAGGAATCTTATCAGAGAACTGAAGGTATGGTTATATGTAAATTGCATTCCTTAGTCCAAAATCTGTAATCAAAGATGACGAATATGTGCGAACTCTACTAACTGCACTATGTCATGCTCGTACATCATATCTTCATTTTGAGATGTCATTAAATTAGAATCATTAAATCACAGCATTTAAAGACCGATGCTTATAAATAGATACCATTAAATATGAATAAGACCAATCCTTAATTTATACAAAACCAAGCTGTAATTCTTGGAAATCGTAGAGTTTACGTGACCTAATAAAATCTGATAATGGATTATTGATTTTATAGATGTAACTAATGCATATTTCAAGATAATTATATGCATTTAATGCACATACCTTGAGTAGTCACCAGCGCTATACTGAGATATTTTCTTGACGCAAATGTTAATTGTTTCCTATTTAACTTCGTAGTAAATAAATAATGCCGATAGTACAATCCGCAAAGGTATTTTCCACTGATTTATGTGTTTTACAAATAGTAGTTGAATTAGTAGTAAAATATCTATTCGATGAGGCTGGTTTACATGCCGCTTAGAATTTATCAAATGACACAATTAGTTATTAAGCTCTCTTTAAGAAGCAAAACTTTTTCGTGTTATACTTCTGTTTTAATGTCCTTTAGGGTACATTGTATTGTATGTATTGTATACTAATAATATACACGGACATATGTATTTTTTTTTAGTAAATTTCAATTACCCCAAAATTTTAATTTACAAAATGGCCAACTAAATGAATTCAATGAAATCTCAATCAGAATTTGATGCAGTAAATTAGTTAATGTTCTTAAATACTTGATGTAGTTTTATGTAGATGTACTGCTTAAAATTCTAAATCATAAATCTGACCAATTCAAGATACCCTCTTCGCCTTCCTCGTTACGCTAATGGTTAAATCGCTGAGTTCATTCAATAGCACACATAAGTTGTATTTAACTTATGGTGTGCCTAAAAATCTATCCGAGGCAATTTATTCTAGAGCTCAAATCTATGACGTAAAATTCAGTGAAGCTTATAAAACCTTAGATGGCCAGTTTGTTTGGCCATAGCCTTGACAATCAGCAAAGATACAATAATACGTTTATAATAACAAAACTTTAAAAAGTTAGTGGTGACAGATACACACATCGCTTTTATCTTCAAGGTTCCAGTTACCTTTTAATTAAAATCACTTTTCATAATTTTTCAGTCGGAGTATGTGAGCTCTAAAGTGTACCCAATGTTCCCGCGGTACACCATGCTGAAGGACATGATCAAGGACATCATGCACGACCCCGACTACATGGAGGTCTGCCATGAGGTGGACCCATAGCGCGGGGTGCGCAAATAGATGAGGAGCTCTTTCACCGACCGCCAGCGGTCGAGGCGTCGCTAGCTTTGAAGAATGGGAACGATCGGGAATGTGTGCCACTTATTTGGAGGTTGATTAATAACACTTAGTCTTTTCGTTGGATTTCATCATGTAGTTGCAACGAAGGTATAATCAGAATAAAACAATGATCATAAATCTATTGGTAACTTATGTTTTTTAGAGAATAGTTTCAATGCTTTATAGGAATCACAGTTCTAACAAAAACTGGGTCTAAAGAGTGCGAAATCAGATAGAACAAACTCGATGATTTCAGCAATCAATTAGACCGTTGCCTTAAAATTTACTTGCCCGTATTATAATGAAATACGAAGAAGACAACGGAAAATAAGAATTGGAACTTCTAATATATGTAAAGTTTCAAATAAAAGTGACGACACCTTCGTTGCAATACACCTAGAAGTTGTGAGGAATGGCGTTGAAGCCACGCTTTTGCTGTTTAGACGTTTTAAGAAGACTCAAAAAGTGGATGAGATGGTAACCATCGGAGTGTTGCTAGCGACGAGTAGTGAGACGGGTACTCGTTTATTTTGCGCTACATTATTAATTGGACTGTTTATTCAGTGATTTTTGTGTATTAAGTGTCTGTACTCGTCCCCCAATTGCTTTACAATACGTTGTCTGTCTATCTTTTATCGTTGTTCTGTGTTACAAAATCAATGTTTCAATGTCATTTATATAAAAAGGAAAAGAACATATTATATAGATATGGATAAAAAAATTGAGTAGCTCAATATCATAGGAAAGCAACCGCTAGATAAAATGCAAAATAGATGATCTTATTAAAACATGTACAAGATTCGTCCTTGAAAACCATGATGACGATAGTCTCCTCGTGGTAATTTTACACATATCTTTAAATCCGTGTGTAAATCCTTTCGTGTTCGCCCTCGATTATTCCTAGAATAATATTAGATTAACTTTACATACAATAGAACTGAGATTTATGGTCACGAAGTGATGTAATTCGATGCATATTTCTTACGACATATCTTCATTATTTGTATCAAGTATAACGACCATATCTCAACAGGCACCAATTTGTATTGTAGATATTGTTAAATGTTATCGCATACATGTTAAAACAAGGAAAGCTTTTAGGCATAATGACTTGTTATATATAAGGCGTATATTATCTATAATTATAATCGAATGAATGTGCAAGTGTATTATTAGAAATGCCATTGTATGTGTTCAATGTTGAAATAGTGAAGGAATGTAGTTAGACAAGGTTTTAACCTGTATCATTAGGTATGCTATTTGAAATGCTTAGTATTATTTACATCTAACTTTTTATATTTAAGCGCGTTTTAATACTATAAACATTATAAATAATTAAATATAACATTTAAGCAATAAGTATCACATTATAGGGATCTAGAGTCCTGATGATAAGCGTCCTATTACCCGAGCTTCTAGCCAACTCTCAGATCATAAAAACGAGAGATATTGCTTATGCGAAAGATATTATACTGTACTTAACGTTTGGATATTGCAAAACGATATATATTATTATGACGTAAAGTGAAGAACGGGATTAAGATTTCGATTATTTCATCCAAGGAAGTCTTTTAAAACACACTTTTCATTAGAAGCTAGAATTGTGCCATAGGTATTATAGACGTGTACACAAATGCACAAACATCTAGATCCTGGCGAGAAATGTATTTTTTTTATTTAGATATCTAGCTTGCCGGAAATCAAACCCGGATCCTTATATGCGTCAGACCGCGTAGCGCAACGGTAATCATAAACCGCTGTGTCACACAAATCGTCAATTGCATGGGGTACATATAAACAGACGACTCATTTTTCTTGAGTACCTAATTCAAAATAATGTTTGCGTCACACGGATCTTCCCAAAATTGAGAGGAGGGCAAAATAATTCGATTTTGCTACACCACTATAAAAATGATGTATACATTTAGTATGATCAAGTCAAGTATTTTTCTTGCATACTTATAATTTTATATATGTAAATTTGTATGAGTTGTCTGTAAATAGAGTGTTTTGACAAGTTTTGTGATAAGTCCTCGTTTTATGGCTAATCAATGCATTTTGATTAACTGATGCCTGAATTATTTGTCTGTCTTCATGTTTTTTCATAATATAAGAACAGCTCTATCGATCTTCATTGCGCAAATGAAAGGCTATGTTTGATTAAGATATAAATTATGGATACGATATAAAACTATTGAATACGCAACGAAGCGGGCGGATAACAACTAGAATATAATAAATGGCGACATATCTCAGTTATCTTCGACGACTACATACATACATTTTACATATTTATAAATTCTATGTTACTTGTTGTTATGATCTGAGAGAACCTTTTAAACTAGTCTTAGTTACGTTTTTAATACTCGTATTCCTAAACCTCCATTTTAACTATCCTATTTTTAAAAGGCTGTTAACGGTTTTATATTTTACGTGTTCTTTATTTGTCAATATTTATATCCAATATGTTGGACAAATATAATACATATTTATTTTCCAAATTCTTAATTTATTACTGAATGATTGTCACTTTTTTTTGTCTTTTCATAAATGTATTTTATTTTACAAACTTCGCTTTTTTTACTTTTTTAATGTTGCTTTAATTTTATATAAATATTAACATAATAAGTAATGAATATTCTCTTTAGACAAGCATTTATATAACGTATATCAATTTAAATAATCTTCTCTTTAAATTTAATATCTTCGTGTATCCCTAATCAAGTTTATAATAATTCATTAATCTATCGCTTAGGAAAAGTAGTGTTGCCATATAACCTATCTATAAGAAGTAGTTTTTGGTTTGCAAATTGTTATCTATTAATGTCACAGTGCTAGTCACTGTTTTTTTTTTCAAATTCCTCTTTCATTCGTTAATTATTTATAATTGTTTATTATAACAATTTTTATTATAGATATATTCTTATTTTTTCTGTATTCTGGTTATCTTAAGAAACTAGTACATATATCTTATATGTATTAATAAAAATCCCTAGATGTTTTAAACAGTTTCATTTAAAACTATAATTTATTATTATAACAAATTATAGGTTCGTAGCTTATATTAAGTATTATATATATACTATAATTGTCACTAGAATATGTCTGTTTATTTAAGTATCTATGTGCTAAGCATACCTCCTGGTATATATATCCAAGCTGAATAATTCTCTAGCTAAAATAAATGTAGGCTTTCGCTGTAATCGTGGATAATATTTAAATGTATATTAAGAATATGAAAGCGAATAGTGAGCTATTTCAATAGAGATAAACGTTATTATCAAATGTTATATCTACTGATTAGTAGTTTATAGAATAGGTTTTTTAGGGTCGATTTATGCCGGAGTATCTAGTTTAGTGCAGATGCAAAGTCAGTTAAATTAATTTATTATACGATACATATGTATATGGTTCATATACGACGATAGTGTGATTTCAGTGTGTGTGTTTGTGTTCCATGTGTGTAGTTTGTTTGAAAACTCATTATATATTTGTATAAATTGTTGCAATTTTAGTCGACCTAAAATTGCTCTAACAATAATACGTAATATTTAATAATTTTAATGGGTCAAATGTTTTAAAATCGAGGTTTATAAAATGTGACACTGTCATCGCAAATGAACGATTTATATATGGAAAATAGTTTAATTTAACAAACAATACGATACAAGTAAATTATGTTCCAGTAATGCATACTTTAAGAACCTAAATAAAATTATAAAAAATATGTTCTAATATTAAATATGTTTTTTAAATTTGTCATTAAATCTAGTAAGTGACTCTTTTTTTTAATAGATTAGCATTATTGACCTTTATTTGAAGTTTGTCGCACACGCAAAAACAAAAATTTAGAAACATATTTCATAAGAAAGTAAAAATATTTTAACTCGCTAAAACATTTTATTGAAGCGTAAACATTTGAACATTTACATTATTTTGTACAAAATTTTAATAAAAAAAAATATCTAGTGTGCGACCAACTTTACTTGAATAGGCATTGGTTTACTGTTTTTATTATACTGTCGTATAGTAATGTATAAAACCAGATACTGCCATTAATATAAGTGATTTTGAATCCAATGTCAGATAATGAAAATATTTATCATTATAAACACAATCAATATTTGTAAAATTTATAGATATTACTGAGCAATTGTGGCCTGATTTTTTAACATTAACGTAACAATAAAATAAAAATTGTAATCTTTCTATATTCATTACATCTTAGTCGATACTATGTGCTATACTGACGTAGTTATCAAAATGGCGCTTACCTGTATTATACTCGACCATGTAATGTGTTATTGCTTAGAGATTCATTATTTCCTGGCAAGTAACCATATCGCATACTTAATGGAATACTGACTCAACTCAAAATAAACGATTGTTGGAAAATCGCAAAAGAAAACTTACTACGAGAACTAATCCTACTTGTTGATATATAAAATTAAAACTGATATATCGCCGGGGCGGTAGTAATGCGTAATTTCAATTTAATTCAAACGGTAGACGATAGATGGCGCTAACAGAAGTCTGTATTTGTAACTCAATTTTCACCTACCTACTAATGTGTCAATGTTCTATTAAACATGCGATACTAGTCGTAGTAGTAGAGCATCCACGTATCCTACGATGGAACTTCGATCCTTTTTGAGATTTCATATGGATATCCATGAGCTTAAAAACTTAGTGTCTGGTTGCCAGTATGTTTATTTGCTACTATTTCAATTTTAACAAGTATTTTGGGTTTAGTCGTTGTTGCAAATATTGCCCGGCCAGGGACGTATTACCGCGGCCCTCATAATCCACCGTAAAACAACTTTTGTGTTTTGGTTGGAAAAGCACGGTTGCCGGCTACACTTAAAAATGACGACCATCTAAGTCCTCAGGAGTAGCAACGTATCTAAGTACAGCTCTGATAGAACTTCAGTCCCGTTTGAGGTTGTATGTGGATGTTCAAGGGCTGCAGCGATTACTTAACATAAGGTGGCCTTCGTGCTCGTGTAGTACTCGCATTAAAATAACAAATTGCCTAGACAATATCACGCTGATGTCATAAATATCACAAATGTAAGCTTATACTAGCGAATAATACAGATTTTTGTCTTTCCTTATTATACAAAATCCACCTTGAATGTATTACATATATCTCGTATATATATGAGAATATGGGAATAAGCGTGAATGGTCACTGCCGCTTAATGACATCCGTATCCAACTCCATACAGAACAGCAGTTCCACTTGAAGTTGATCGCAGAAGCCTTCCTGCTAATGAGGAGTAAGATGTTCGCCTTATATGTGAGTGTGCCGGGAACCACACTTTTTCACTAAAACGCAATAATTGCTTCACACTAAATATGTGTACGGTATTTGTACCTTCCAGTGGACTTGTACTTTTTCTATCAATTACCAATTTTAAATACCGTTTGGAACCCCTGGGTCTTAAGAGAACTAAGCCCGTTGGGATGGCGTCAAAGGGAGACCTTAATTCAGCTTTAGACTTAGCTGATGGATGAGTGTACTAACTGGGTAGATTTTGGAGTTGATTACTGGTGTTGGAAATCGGTTACGTCAATCGGAATCGGTTACTTCTAGTCATGTTTACAATATACTATATCTGAAATATTTAAATTATTATTTAGCTAGTAGTAAAAATAATAAGTATTTATTCATTTATATAATCACATAAGGATCTGTATCACTACTACTAATCGTTTATTTTAGCATTTGTTATTACAACAATATTTATCTCGAATATCTTCAATAAATTCTGACGTTGGCCGAATTTAACAACCACTGTGTTTGGTCTGAAAAATCTAGCTTCATGTTCAAGGGTTTCGTTATGATGTATAATTATTTATTTTTATTTACATTTTAATTACAATGATGATAATCAACAAACTAATGGCAATGAAAGCCTAACCTGCCAATCTAAAGAGAGACCGTGCCCATGCGGCATCGTGCCAAGAACGGTTGTCGCATTCCCGAGTTGCATTGGAATCGCAATTTTCTGCAGATATTAAATAGCCCCCTTATCACTGGCAGCGTCAATAAAACGTAGGAGTAATTATTTGAAAAAATATTTATACCAATATCACCTTGCGGTCAGTTAAAGAAATCTTATTTGTTGCGTGTAATGTATTGGTTTTATTTTTAAATATACATAGTTCATATAAAGTATAAATATAAATATAGTAAAGTCACGCGTATAACAATTATCATCACAATTTCTCAAAAACACAATTTTACTCTTACCCTTAATCTTAAATCATCAAAAGTCGACGTAAATAAGACAAAACAAACGGACACATGTACAAGAAATGCTTGTTTATTATAATAATTTGTTAATATGTAACAAAAAGTACTTCTATATCGCTAGCTTAGATAGGGGCGTAAATGAAAAACTTCCAAACTTCTTCACGGGACAAAGAACTAACATTTTTTTTTACCTAATGTATGTAAAGTTTGTACTTTCACATATTTAAAAAAGAAGTTATCCTGTAAATGAAAAAAAGAGGCCGTTTATGGTTAATATGGAATAGAGTAGCAGTATTTTTTGTTTATATACCCCTATAGTTAAAAGCCCGCGATATATTTAATATTGCCGTTAATTCCGAATTACATTATTATCTACATCATATAACCAATTCTTTGTAATCATATTTATTATAATTACATTTATAAGCTGTTATTGTGGTCTGTAGTGCTTAGGTGCATCATTTATTCATCAAAAATAAACATAATATAAGGATTGTAGTTATTGTAAGTTTTCGAAATGTTTGTTGCTAATGAATGTTAAATGCAAGGCATGTGTTATGTACAAGCGTCCGTGTATCGGGATGAAGCCGAATAATGCGCTTTGTTATATGAAATATAATATATTATTTGTGCTAAAACCAGACTTTCATTATTTAAACTGTGCCTATCTTAAAAACGTATATTTTTATTTTGAGATATTATTAAATCGAAAAATACATGCAATTTCTGTTTTAGTTTCATTTTCTAGATGCACCTTCATGTCATTGACATTGGACATTGTCATTTAATCCTAGGCAAAACCAACCCTTTTGATCCGCTTGCTAGGACCTTACTTGCAAAATACAGACATATGACGCCATCTAACAAATAAAGAGCAAACTAAAATGAGTGTTTGGTAAGCTTTCAATATTTTATTCTACAATAGTTATCACAGATGGCGTTTTTACCAAATGTATAAACAAATGTCTAAACCTATAATATCCTAAAATAGTCCTTATTTAAATTCTCACAATAAAGTTAATTTCTACTTTCTAGGTAATTTGTATGAAATTTATTTCAAAGTACTTTGTTTGGAACCGTTTATTTACAACAAAGTACTGCTAGCGCTAACTTCCGGATAGAACTTAATACACTTCCTTAAGAGAATTTGCAATATCCAACATAGTATTCACTAGATGTCACTGTAGTGTCGTAGGGTTGCTAGTTTTTAAGAAGAAATAATACCTCAAACTTGTGGAATATTATTCACAAATGACAAGAAACGAGTAATAATCTAGACTTTATATTTTTATAATTCACAATATTTTGTAAGTTAAAATGTTAAGAGATTTGTACCTCGTTCGAATTAAATAGAACAATACAAAAAGATTAATCGGATTGTAATTATATAAACCAATTTGAAAAATGGCGCAACTTTTTTACTGTAATGCAAAAAAACAATTTTTTTTGGTCATTTGGTTTTATTGAACGACTCTAGATCGGTTTCTAAGCACGAAAATTTGTGGGTAAGTATGGATGTTTGTTAGTTTTATACGCAACAATTACTGAACAGATTTTAATAAAATATATTTTGGGATTTGGCTAATATAATATTACAATGATCAATCAATCAAGCAGGTTGAAAAATTACTATCCTCTGTAAGCTTGGCGTGCGTTAACTGAACTGTATGAGTTACACGAAGATAATGCATTGTGGGATTATTTATCGTAAATAGTTCTATGCACAAATTATAAACGAATTCAAACAAGAAAAACGATTATTCTTATTAAACGCGGATGAAGCCGCTAGGCATAGCTATTAATAAATCATTTATGACTTGAATGAAATAATATAAAAAATATTTATGTATATACATAAAGTAATATATTCAATACGTCCAAATAAAAAGTACCGAGGAAACTAAGACAAACTATTGGGAAAAATATGAAATAATGATGGCAACTCCACATCATATTCGTTTATTTTATCTTTCGCGTTTCATTCGACCGAGAGTTACGGTCAGGGGTTGTGTGTGCCGTGTTCCACCTAAAATGGCGGGATTTCGTGAATATGAAAAGTTTGTTGAAAACTTTTATACGTTAATTTTATGAACGAAAACTCATGTGAACTAACTGAAAGTAGTTATTAACTACGAAAAATATTTATAAAAACCGCTAGTTAGTGAAAGTTCACCGGTCAGGATGTCGGTTAATTCAAAGTGGCGGTTACCTGACGTTTTTTGTGTGGTGTGTTGAATGGATGACGGAATTACGTTTAATTCGCGTCGCGGGCATGGGTGAGTAAGTGACTCGGGTTGCTTGGGAACTTATCGAGATGCCTTTCGTGCAACGCGTGGTGGAACCAAAGTTTCTTTCGCGGACTAGTTTGCGTGACGAAAACGGGAAACTGAAGGTATCTGATGAAGAGTTGCAAGCTGTAACCAACTGTACTCTGAGCAATGCACTGCGCCAGCTCGCCTCTCTCGTGCTCCTCGCTGAGGACATCTTCAGCGAGCTCACGTCTCAACTGCAAGGGATCACCGAACGTTCAAAGATCGCCCAAACGAAAATTGAAAAGATCAACGAAATCGTAGAGAAGTACGACCCGAAGAAAGTGCCAGTCCGTAAGTAACAGTTCCTTACATACCTTGGCACTTGGCAGCAGCTAAGTGGATGCTAATTATTTGAATGTCACTTAGCAAACCAACACCGGCGGGCTCGAAATGCCGATCTTTTACTTCCTCGTTGTTACAACGATAGTTTCGCGTTAGTGCCCAACTGTAAAACCGGTAGTTAATGTTAAAAAATATAGAATTGTATTTTTATATGTTTTAAGTGTTTTTTTAACACTTTCATAAGTCTCTTCATTTCATTTCATAGTTTCATAGTTCTCTTCGTGTTAAACCTTAGGTTCAGATTCGGTTCAGACAATAGCACTATAGTTCAATCGGGGTTGTACTTACTTAAGGAAGGGATCCTTGAAGGAAATTTTGTGTATGATTGGAGAAATGCAGCTGCCGACTACATTCTAGGTCGTGATTCTACTTTACCTTTTAGTAGTAGCAACGCTACCTATGACCTCAGATAGGACTTCAGTTCTATTTCAGATTGGATGTGGAAGGCTATGGGCTGCAGATACCACTTGTAATGAGGTAACCGGCATGCTTGTTCGGTATTGTTCTTACATAGAAAGTCTGCAAGCATTTTTTATCACTACCTTGAATTTAAAGTGTCCAATTGTTAGCACGACTGCTTTTATCAAGTATTCATAATTAGCCTGAGATAAGTATAGCTATATATAATAGGTAAATAATATCATGATAGGTGGTGCTTTAATGGTGGAATATCGTCTTTTAAATATAGGCTAGTGTGATAACAGTGTCATATCACAATAATTTGATAAAAATGCTATCTAAATTGTAATAATGTTTATTCCACTGTACAAACCTGTATTTTTATTAGAGCTAGTATCTGTGACGTATTAATTCGAATAATGTAAATTATTTCTGTAAGAACATGACATGTTGTGTACTTATAGAAATAAATTAGTAGTAGTAGTAGTTTCTCCTTTACATTACCTACCTATAATTACTATCTACATTATTAAACGTTGATTTATAAAACAATAAAAGAAATACTACTTTTCAAAACATTAACTAATAAAGAGCACTATATAGATTTTACACACAACCTAGTCCTTATCTTCTAAGTAATTCACAGTTCATTTTTAAGTTAGAGTAATTAAATAAAGCCTTAATATTAAATAAATGCTTCGGGTCATGAATTCGTTTAGACGTTCGTTTCGTTTCGTTAAAAATGTTGAAACTCTTCACTAACAATAATTAAGCCTATTCGCAATTATTTAGCCATATTACTACAGCCATATGTATACTCTACGCTCTAATAAGCAATTATAAATTTCCCGTTAAATTAAGAAACTCACTACCTACCATAATAAATCCAATACAAACTTTATATTTATGTTTACATTGTAACTACTAACACTTACATTATTGTGTGTAAGAAAGAAGCAACTTTACTGCCATAACGTCTCCAATGTACACAGAATCATTTACATCGTAACTTACATTGTAACTAAGGCTTGCATTATCCTGTGTAATCATTGTAAGAAAGTACATCTACATACCTACTTCCAGCGTTCTCAGATCTTACGGTCTCCAGTTTGCATAATAAGCAATTTATTTCCAAATTACCGCCCGACGCGGCAGTGCAACGTTGAAGATCGAAAAAATTGGTGCTCGCGGCATCGTCACGGCTTCGTTCTCACCCAGCGCCCTAATTTCGTACCAAACCTTAATTTGCATTATCTTCGTACTGCAAAATTTCATTACAGGGTGGACCAATACAGGTCAAAAGAGAACATTTCATGTTTTAAATGTACTTATACACATATTTTATACTCATTATTTGTATATAAAAGCTCTTTTTTCATGTGCATTCATTTCAGGTGCATTCACATCTCTTTAGATAACATACCTCCTAAATTGCAAATGATAAATAGTCGCGGTGGTAAGTACGTTAAAAATAGAATAAATCAACGTCAATTCCTCCGTATTAAAAGTGTTAAAACAGTAAGTACGATTGTATGTATAGATACTTAAAAGTCTAATTTAAATTCTCTAGTTGCGTCGCGACTACATTACTGGGGCACCAGTCCTTGCAACTAATTACATTAATTCTCTCCAGTAATTAGACAAGCGTATCTAGAATAGGTATCTTACTAACTTTATGGTTTCACTATGCAACGACACGACTAGCTTTATTAACGGGTATTTCTACGTACGATCTTTACACAAACTTTGATAATTTACGCGTACGGTTACTGATGTAAATATGCTATGAAACCAATGTTATTAGTACGTTAATTCTCATGTCATATAAAAACCACAAAGCTAAAGTAACAAGTTATGTCATATACTAAAAAATCCCACTGGTTAGTTATAATTCGTTGAGATGCTTAAAAATTTGGACACGTTATGATTCCATAGAATCAACAATACATGTTTTCAGCCGTACGGATTATTGCTACCTCTATATTGACATAAGACTAAATAGGTTTATAGACATTTATTCTCAAAAAAGACACAATAGTCACTTACTTGAGAATACACAGAAAATAAAAAAATATATAACATTAATGTTCGTCTTAATACTATGTTTTCTTGACCCATTTAACGCATTGGTTTTTCTTTTTGTAAAATAAATTTTCTATGATGTATTCAGCTAGTTTAATCTTAAATGCATTAAATGAGTTTACATTTTTGATGTGTGCAGGAATTTTATTATAAATTCGTGCTCCTTCGTATGTAAGAGTCTTTTTACCGTATAAGGTCCTAGTTTTCGGTAAAACTAGAAAGCTAGCTCGTCGGCTGCTACGCTTACAGTGTTCTTTCATTTTGGTAAAACTAATATTAGTGTGAACATTTTTATTAAGAATTTTTCTGATTAAGATACAAGTACTATATGTATAAAGCTGACGGATATTCATTATTTTAGTTTCAGAATAGATTTTTGTTGTAGGCGTTCGAAAGGGATATCGGAAGAGAATTTTTATTATTTTGTTTTGTGCTATTTGTAGGTTGTCTAATTTTGTTTTAGAGGCACCTCCCCATACTTCAATGAGATATAATAAATGGGGCTTTACTAGAGTATTATATATTATACTTCGCAGTTCGCGCGGAATACAACGGGCTAGGTTTCGGATGGAGCCAGTAATAGATGTTAATTTATCTCTTATGTGTTCTATTTGAGAATTCCAAGTTAAATTACTGTCTATCCTTAATCCGAGATAGTTTTCACAGCGTTTTTGTTGTATTTGTTCATTATTAATCGTAAGAGATGCATGTGTTAATACTGGTTTATTTTTAGCTTTAAAAATGATGTAACAAGTTTTAGAAGTATTTATTGTTAGGAGATTACGTTGGAACCAAGTAGATAAAGTATTTAAATCTTCTTGAGCTTGAAGGATTAGATTTTGTATAGATGTTCCAAAATAGAAAAGACAGGTGTCATCTGCATACAAAGTTACATGTCCGTGTAAGCCAAGATCTTGGATGTTATTAATATAAATAAGGAATAGCAATGGACCTAGTATCGATCCTTGAGGCACGCCACATGTAACAGGTAGTTTTTGACTTTGACAGTGTCCAATTTTTACGACTTGATAGCGATTAGTTAAATAAGATAGGAACATTTTTAACGCATTGCCTTGGACACCTATACTCTCCAGCTTTTTTAATAGTAGTTTGTGGCTGACGGTATCGAAGGCCTTTTTTAGGTCAATAAATACACCTAAAACTATGTTTTTGGTGTCAATACTGTGTTTAATTTTGGTTACCAGGTCAATTGTCGCTGTGAGCGTGCTACTTTTTGGCCTAAATCCATATTGCCGTTCAGAAATAAACCTAATTGTTATGAGATATTTATTTAATCTATTGTATATTATTTTTTCTAGCACCTTTGATAGCACTGGGAATACAGAAATTGGTCGGTAATTGCCTGGGTCTGTTTTTGGTCCAGATTTATAAATGGGTGTTACTTTTGCAATTTTTAAGGTATTTGGAAATGATCCTTCTAGTAATAATTGGTTTAGGCATTGTGCTAAAGGGTTAGCTACTTGATTTAATATGCATTTTATTACTTTAGTGCTAATGCCGTCTATTCCAACACTGCACCCACTATGAAGGTTATTTATTATTTTAGTTATTTCTCTTATATCACATGGTTCTAGTGTGGATAAAGCAGAATTTGTATGAAGATTAATTTTAGGTAAAACGTAGGACAAATTATCATAAGATGCTGGTATTTTATCTGCTAGGAGAGGTCCAATAGTAGAAAAGTATTTGTTGAATATTTCACATATTTCTTTTGGGTCAGTAATATATTGGCTGTCGACTATTAGTTTTGAAGGAGCACAAACTTGTTTTACTTTATTGTTAGCTAAATAATTTACTAGATTCTATATATTTTTCGGCTTGTTATAACATTGTGAAAATTTTTTAAAGAAATATTTATGTTTTGTGTTTTGAATAAACCTTGATACATAGGAACTCTTTGCTCGAAATTCCGATTTCAAATCGTCATCATCCTGGTTCTTCTTTAGTTCTGCACATAAAGCATTTCTTTTATCTATCTCGCTGATTATTTCTCTATTTATCCAATCATTTTGAGGAAGATTAAGAATTTTTGTTTTTAATATTTTGCTTTTATTAATTAAGTTATTTAGCTGATTTTCAAACTGTATGTAATCGTAGCATTGTTTGTCAAGATCATGTCCAGTCGCCAAAGTGGTCAGCTTTTCATAGTTTATTGCTTCATACTGTTTACGTTGTTTTGGTGGTGGTTTAATGTTCTTCAATTCCAAATATATTTGTTTATGATCTGTCATAGGGGAGTCTATTAAAGCGAAGTGGAAAATATCTTTTTTTAGATTAGTACTAATATGGTCTATAATTGACTTCCTTGTTGACGATTCCCGTGTGCAGTATTTAGCAGTGATTTTATTTAGTAATAATGATTTTAGTTAGTTAAATAGTAACCAGATCCTCTCAAGATCCGTGTACTGCTTAGTCTTCTTATCTTTAGTTAACAAGTCAATGTTGAAATCTCCAAAAATTATAGTCCTATTTTTTTGTTGTAATTGAGATTCATAGAGATTAAGAAAGTCTTCAAAATTTGTATGCCCTGGGTTATATACAACTAATATTTCAAGTGCATATTTTTCTAGCTGAACCTATAGGTAATTATTTCCTCCAGAGTAGATCGACTCTGATAGGCTAGCCTTCAGATTGTTATGCACATAGGCTGAGACTCCTCCGCCCCTTGAATCATTTCTATAACTATAAAAATGTGTATAGTTATTGATTTGCAGATCTAATGCTTGAGTTTCGTTACTAATCCAAGTCTCTGTTAATAGAATCACATGTATGGTGTTTGAAACTGATCGTAAGATGCACTTAAGTTCATCCAATTTCCCTTCCTTGCATATACTTCGTGCATTAAGATACAGGAATGTAAGTCTTGATTTGTGGGCTTGTATACTATGATAATTACCTATTACTTGATACGTGTTGGTTTCGCTTATGGTAGATATATAAGAATTAATTATGTGTCGTTTTTTGGCGTTTTTATTATCATCGGTGTTCCATTTACATATTTTATTATGAGGTCTTTTTCACCATTGTTTTTTCGTGTTCCTAATTCTTCTTTTAAACTTTTAAAATATTTTTGCTGTGCAGGTGTCTGGTCTGAAAAAATTTTTATGGCTTCTGGCAGTTTATTTTTGTTGCGAAACAAGGTTTTTGCAGGTTGTACAGTGTCGTAGCATATTTTTATGTTACGAGATTTTCCAGAAGAATATTTTCCAATCCTAAATATTTTAACAGGTTTTGGGATGTTTTCATCAACTGAAGAAGTAATCTTCATGACTTCAATTACGTCTTTTGACATCCTCTCTGCAATATTTGTGGATGATTGCTCTGGTAAACCCATCAGTATAATATTTTTCTCTCTATTTCTACGATCTTGTATCTCTCGAATTATTTGTTCATTAAAATGAAGGTGGTTTTCGGTGTTAGAAGGCGAGATTTGACGAGATGGATTATTTCTGCTGATTTTATCTACTATAGACTTTATTTTACTTTCGACCTGTTCTTCTAATCGGGTAAATTGGGTTTTGATGTTTTCATGATTTATCAATATGTTAGAAGAAGATTGCTTAACGTTATTTAACTCCGTCTTAATTTCCAATATGTTTTCTCGTAAGGAGTTTGTGGATTTACCGTTTGATTTTTTTAATTCAACAATCTGCGTTCTTAGTTCTGCGATATTTTCTTGCATTTTACTCATAATGTGTTCGTTAGACTCCACGTACTTTTCTAATAAACTGCTAATTCTATTGAGCTCTATGTGCATTGCTCTTATTTCAGAAGAACATCTACAGTCGTCATCAAATAGCTGTTTTCTTTTACGTAGCGTTATTTGTGGCTCATCAGTAAAACTGCTCACTGTCGATAGGTCTGGTTGCGATCCACCACCAGTTGGCGTGCGCTTTTGCTGAGGAGATCGCTGTATATTCATTGTAGTATTTTACAATGTATGACAGCGTAAGGTTACAGTTGTCAGCACAAGTTGAGATCGATGGGGTTTAATAGATTCGCACTGCCTAGTGTATTCTGGATGCAGTAGGTGCTGCTGCCTGCTTATAGTTAATTTTTAATAACAGAGAGTATACCTGCGCGACACACTGTACTCAGTGTACGGCGGATCGGTGTGTGAAAGAGTTAAAAAATAACAGTTGTACTCTTTTCGCGGGGGTGCCGCCCGAGACTGCGCTGCCGCTAACCGCGCTCAGTTGAATCTGATGATCGGATTTCAGGAACAAAACGAAATTTTAACCAGTATTTAGCTGACATAATTTGAATTCACTTATTATGCAATTTGTGACGGTTTTGCAATGACACTGATTTTAATTTTGAAAGTAAATGTTAGCACACGTCTACTTCGTACGACGAACGACGACGATTTTTTTTTAATGCCTATTATTTCTTTATAAAAGATTAAACCTTTGTCTTACTTTTCGCTTTCATATTTAACTAAAGGATCGTCTTAATCTTAGATTTCCTTTTCATATTTGTTATGTGCGCCGCCATTGTTTTTTTCAACTCCCGCCATTTTTATACTTTTCTTAAATCCTATTTTCTCTATGGCCAGTGTCAGAAGTTATATTATTATAATAAAAAAAAATAGTTTTTTTTTACATTACAAATTTAAGTAATTTTGTTACATTTATATAATTTATATGAAAATAATATTATCACATAAAATTCAATATTTAATTAAGACATCGAAAAATAGCATAGCATGTTTGATTGCTAAATATATATTAATAATATTATATATTATTTTTATATATACTTGCAATGGCGAAATTCTTGAAACTAATTATAATAAAGTAGCTGTGCCCGCGACTTCGCTCACGTTTATTTTATACATTTTCACAATTGTAACAACCTATGCATACATACATCCAGCCATTATTTAATTTCTCGCACAATTTACAAAAAACTTAACTTATCATAAAATAAACCTTCCTCAGGAATCACTCTACCTGTTGTTGAAAACAGTGAGAAAATCCGTCCAGCACTTTTTGAGTTTATCGCGAACAGGCAGACAGACGCGATGGGGGCTATGTTTTATAATATTTTTATAATATTTTATAATAAGACTAAGCTAAATAACCTAAAGAGAGTCCGTGCTCATGCGGCATGGTTCCAAAAACGCTAGCCGCATTCCCGCGTAAAACAATAAATATAATTAAAAATTAAAATTTAAAATAGCATAACATCAACACCAAAATACATTAAACATACAGACGACGGAAAGTGACTTTGTTTTATACTATGTTTAGACAACAGGGCATATTTCGAGGACAAAGCCGCGTGATTACGCCAGTCCAGCATATGCATATGAGCATGGCATGCATTGTTCCCTGTCACGACATTAGATAACTTGACGTGACATAATTAGGCAATTATGTTCATTATGTAACGCTTGATTAATTGTAAGACCATTTACTTACACACATATCTAAGTTTAGATCATGACTTGCGGAGAAGTGGACTTTACATGTCAATAAACATATGAAAAATAATAATATACATATATTGTTCTAGGTATTCAAGTCTATAAAAAAATAAACCAATGATACAAGTTGTCATATTCTATCTTAACAACCAATAAGTGGATTATACAAAAACATAAATATATTTAATTTTTAATTATTTATTTTCATATTTACAACGATAAAAATCTTAAAACTAATTACAATAAAAACCTAACCTAAACAATCTAAAGGGAGTCCGTGCCCATGCGGCATGGTTCC
>DWON01002188.1:0-21464 GCA_018251015.1 Phocides pigmalion okeechobee
CACAAACACGACCGAAATCCTATCTGAGCTCGAACGTAGATGCGTTGCTACGCCTGAGGACTAAGATGGTCGCCTCGATTCAAAGTGTAGCCGGCAACCGCATCTCTCCAACCGAAACACAAGTAATGTTTTACGCCGGATTATGAGGGCAGCAGTAGTACTTCCCCGGTCAAACTATAAGTTCTCCCACCTTTAAAATAATTGTGTATAACATATTTTTATCTAAACGAATGCTAATAGCAACTACTTTTAAATCTGACCGATTGACTTCCTATTACTACTTACGTTATGTGTTTTATATAGATATATGATGTCTAAATACATTTTCTGAAATTATTAAAATCATTATTTAAATATTATTGTTCAGTCACTTTGCGTCCTATATTTCTGGTTCGAAATTTTAAGAGTAATAAATCAGGGCTTTAAACACAGTATTTCTATCAATAAATCCTAGCCTTTACAACTGACCGATCGTATAAAACAAAGGATTTCATTCGCTCAGTTCATTCCCATTCAAAATATGTACATCATTTCCGAAAGCATAATCTGTAAACGAGTTCTTCCTGAAATATATGATAATGCTCGGATTTCTGAATAGGTTCAATTGAGCGCGTTCAGTGTTCATCCCCGTGCATTTAATTTCCGTACACCATTTCTACTGGCGAATGGACTAAATAAATGCGTGGCATTTACTTTTACGTCGTCTGTCTGTAATAAACGAGACTCGTTTGTTACGGGATTCCCTGATGTTCCACTGAGGATAGACGCAGGCGGGATTATTCTTATATATTAAGATTTATTTGCATACATTTATGATGTTTCTTATTTTTGTTACAAACACGACTATTACCACTTCATATAAATTCACTTACTTTTTTTTCATATGAAATAAATACGGAAAATTATTAGAGTGACCTAGTTAAGTAGCGAAGAATTTGACTCTGAATATTTAAGTTTTCGCTTTTGTATTTGCATAATTACATTTTCGTTCGATAAATCTGCAATTTGAACATTCATTAAATCTTAACGTGAATACTTCCTATGAACCCTATTTTTACCAGATTCTATCGTCCAAAACATTTTTAATTTTTATTGCATTTTAAATTTTCATATTTTATATGTAAACACATTAGTGTGGAAGATGTCATTATCTAATGTTATTTGCCTCTATGAGCAACATACGTTTCGTCTACGTGCTTTTGCTGAGTCGCATGGTATCGACGGAAAGTACTAAAACAAATATTGGGGTAGCTGCAAAATGCAGGTTTATACGCGGCGCTGGTGGTTCTGCTTCAAACATTGCATAATATTTTCATTTTAAAAAGGAATCGCATAATATGGAACTTCTACGGATTGGTTCATGTTAATGACATCGATGGAATTTCTGCTAAATTATGTAAAGATTGGTTAACACTTTCCCTGCGGCGTACAACACTGCTGTACATTGCGCGGCGCAACGCGCTCGCGGCTCGTACATCTGTGTTGTACGTACTAATCTGTATGGATTACGGGCGAACAAAATGTGTGTAGCGTCGGCGCTACAAATCTAGAGTCGAACATTACGTCTGTGTATTCGTAAATGATACACAAATGCTAAAAAATATAATATTTCAGTGAATTGTCGGTGCATCTTCAGTCTAGAGAAATAAGCTTCAGGTTAGTGCCCCTCGTTCGAGCTTGCATTACATACAATATCCTGATTGAGACTTTATTTCAAAAGCAGTTGATCTACATGCTGTACGCCGCGCGGTATCGACACTGTGTCGTGGCAAATATTGAATTACTCGTATTAACAGAAAGCACGTTTTGCTATACGTGTTAAACTTTGGTCTATTTTTAAGTCCATAAAAATAATAAAATTGTAACTGACATATAAGATATATGAGAAAAATATCATTAGGGGCCTTTATAAGCGCAGTAGAACCCAAAATAAAAGGTATTACATTTTTTTCTATTTGTCTTTGCGTTTGTGCCCGCTAATCTCAGAAACACTTAAATCAATTTGAATGCGGTTTTCATTGATGTATTGCAGTAAACTTCACGTAACATGTCGTTTCTTTTCAATTGATCTTTAAATAAAATTTATATCACTTTATGTAGAAGAACCCAAAAATTTAAGCCCACCCGAACGAGGGCGAATATAGGAGCTAATTTCTATAAAATATGAGATCTTTATTTCGCTCGTGGAATTACGGAATGGTTTTGATTAAGGATTTAATTTTACTGGAGTAAGTACCCATGTTTCAGTATTGAAATAAAACAGAAGTAGTGAATATGTTACTTTTAAGTATAGTTAAAAGTAACATATTCACTACTTCTGTTTTAATCTGAAATGTAGTAGAATTTGTATGATTTGACCGAGGAGATACCACCAACAACATATATTTTTAGCGTGAAGCAATTCTAACGTTTCAGTGGATGCACGTGCATATAGAAGACCATGGTAGCTCCATTTCTGTGATCGACTTAAGCTCTTATTCTACATGGAATTATGATTAGGTCGATTGCATGTACGGTTGTTACAAATTTCATAAAACAAATTGCTTGCATCCATGTGCCCAAAATTACTAGAACCATATTTCTGTAATGGGTTTTTCGTTATTTATCGCCGTCTTGCACATAATTAAATTACCCTCATCTGATGCTTCTCAACTTGCCTTTATGTTACACTTTTTCAGTACTCCCCTTACTGTTACGTTTGTTCAAATTGTTTACGGTCTCCCACTCTTAAGTTGTTCTACCAATTTGAATGTAAATAGTGCTTTTGCATTTATAGAAGAGCTTTTCCTTTTCTTTTCTCCTTTTTTTTCTCAAACTTTCCTTTTTGTCGCGAAATCCGTTTTTGTCTAAAAATGTCCCAAAGACACACTCAGAGTATAATCAACGTTTTCATCTAAATAAAAAAGAGCCTATGTATATTATTTGAATATATTACTCACTGCGTAGTTTATATCGAAGCCCTAGGCATCTTGTTCATTTGTTTCCGGCACTTACTGAGATAGGTTATGTTTAAATTCCCATCAACACTATTTCAACGTCGTATACAACTTTTCATCAGATATTGACGTTAGTACATTGTCGGCACTCGAACGTAGAGTAAAATGTATGCTATGTATCTATTACAGATATCTATGTAAAATAAAATTACCTCAGTTAATTAATTAGATGGCTGTTAATCTCTACAGAAAGTAGTCTAAGAATGTTAATAAACATTCAGATTGTTTACGAAAATATGTTAAAATTAATATAGTATTTTCATTTCTTCAAGCGTATCGGCGCGGGGCGCAGGATCGTGGTGTGTTGTGTGGAGGTCATAAAAGGTATTTAATTAAATGAAAGCCGGTCGCGTGCCACCGGATTGTTCTCGCGATTACACCCGGGCTCGCCCGCCTCCAGGGCTGCCGGCTGGGCCAGGGAAAGTACCGTTATTCACTAAACACAAGTTTTAATTTTGGGGCTGAATATTATCGACATTAATGGTGATAACCAGCAATGTAGCAAGTAAGGTTCTGGCTTCTCACTAAGGAATCGAAAGTTAGGATCTCTAGCACGCGACATTGTTTTTTCCAAGTTATACACATATTAGAAATTAATTATTACTTCATTTAACGGTATAAAAAAACTTCATAATGAAGTTGCATCCCTAAGAGTTCTCTTTAAGTTCTCGAAGGCTTCTTCTATCAATCAATCCACTCTGGCCTAGCTTGATAAACTATTGGTTAAATGGTACATAAACGAGGAGGTCATTTCATTTTTCCCTATTAGTAATTGCAACCTATGCGCGACCTTAAACATATTTTAGTACTCTTTAAGGTTGGACGTGGATGTCCAGGGCTATAGTATTATTTAACATCAGGCGGCTTGCATACACTTGCCAATCTTCTCAAATAAAAAATGATTTCAATGTCATGCACATAAAATTTGTCAACCCTTCAAATAATTAATAAATAGTCGTATTACCACTACCGCCTCGACGGTCAATCCTAATATGTACAATAAGAGTACACTATTAAGTAATTTTGACGTCAATGTAAGCGCAATAAGGCTGTATTTGCTTTACGCCGTTTTAATTTATCGGTGTTAATCGATAGGTCATTTAAATGTGGAGTGGTAGACTCGGAGTGAAATTGTGCAGCGCGGTTCTGATGGCGGAGTTAATAGAATCGTTACACACTGCTTGTTAGTTGAAGTAAATGTACCAGCAAAATGTTGTGTTACTAAATATTATACGCATACACTTTCTAAATAAAATAAAGAGTCAACTATGTGTAGAAACAGGCATGTAATATTTCTATTTAGTACATTTCCTGTTTCATAGCTGACCAAAGTTATTTTTCTATAAAATAGAAGTAGGAAACGAATATGCAGTCCAGCCGTAGCAGCACCAGCAGCCATGATGTAAGCCGTAAAAGTATTCACTGCTGCTCATAAACATCTATTACTAACTCACAGTAAATTGAGTCCTACCTAAAGCTGAATACAGATGCTTTGGTATTCCTGAGGCCTAAGATGGTGATTTTATATATAAATGAACCAGTAATCACAACTATTAAAGAACATAAGAAATGGGTGATGTTAGCAACTGGCGTGGCAACGGTAGCTGCGTAATACATTTGCTGTAGTTTAGTCAATATGGTAATGTTATTTGCATTGTTTAGTGGTTGTAGAGCTATAAATAAGGTTATGAATTTCACTTCACTTGAACTCGTAATCTGTTACGTTACTGTGCCATGTACAAATATATAACTTGGCACGAGGTACTCAAATCCCCCGCTTTGCAAATCATATGAAACGTATACATTAAAATGTATTAAAATTCCTTCCAGAACGGAAAAAGAAATTTATTGAAAACATAACACGTAATCAGTTCAATTAAATCTAAGTATGAATATATTAACATTTTACATAAACTCCGTCATTTACGTTTTATTTATGAGGAAAATCAAGTCCGAAAACGACAACAGCAAAATATAAGGCCTCGCTATACATAAATCGTGGAATAACAAGATATTTGTAGAATGCCCGGGATTGGATCGGTTTTATGCCCATTACAATTATTTTTGTATCTATAACGAGCTTACGCGTGCGGCTCTACCCACGTTCTCTTTATAGGTTTAATTTTTTCTGAGATTCCACTAAATCCAAGAACTTGGACGATTTACATTTATTAATTTGTACATTTATAATTGGTATAAACATTGTGGTAATATTGCATCGATTTCTGTCTTATTTAAAACTACTGTGGCCTTTTAAGGATGTTTTAAAAGTATAAGTCTTCACCAGCGTCAATAGACCTGTTATCGAATTTCAACTATTTTTACTCTTTCCGATCACTTTAGGAGGAGGAATTATTAGAATTGATATATTACTTTATAAATTATTTCTTAATATATTTATGTGTAAACCAAAATACATCTCTATTCTCTTTATAATAATAAAGTGAATTTTAGTCACCCATACGAGCTTCTTAATCATTTTAACTAACCTGTTATGCTTTTATTCAATTTGAAACGTATCTAAATTACACATTTTCCATAAATACCTTTCCAATAATGTTCGTTGTTGAAGCGTACAGAAGTCGTTATTTCAATGAAGTTGAAACATAATTTATATTGAAATTTAGCCGATACGTCTCATTTGGGGATTGGCAAATTGAATTTAATCAAAACTCTTCCGTCTCTTTTGGATATTAAAACGTTGACTGTGAACTGTGATTAATATCTTTGGATTTGCTACATTCATTTTATTTTAGGCTGTAAATATGTAAATTTGATCTCTTTGTAACCGCCTTTTATATTTTGTGTATGTTCGCATATGAGTTCTATATTTATAAATCGATATTGATCATATTATTACTGTTAAGATTAGTGTATTTCCATGGTTGTCTTAATTCCATTTCCAATTGAAATATTGTTTGTTGAGGATATGCTGGACTTTTTAATTCATATGTACTGTATTAGTTACTGCATGCATTTTATAAACCAATACTAAAATGTAAATGACTTGGCTGTATCATGGATGTATTCAGCTAAAGGCACACAGATACATTCAGTATCATTCCTGAAACCCTGCCAAGGAAATGTCTTAGAAACTTTACCCCTTATTTTATGTAACACTTTACATCGTAGGATCTCTTGAAGATCGATGGTGTTAAAATAACACTCGGTCACCGAGTGGCGCATTGAGCACACACCGAAGTGCACATCGCTCAACGGCCACGGGAGTATGAAAACCAATATTTATCCATCGGTCCCGCACCGAATGTATGCTCAAGCCATTATGTCGAGAGGATCAGCGCACTGTGTACGTACATGGAAAAATTGCTACTCGAACGGTGTAAACATGACTTGATCAATATTAGCATGCCCTTATGAGCCCCTGGTATCACAAATGTATAACAGGGTAATTTGTTCGTTTAATTAGTGTTGTCTTGTAAGCATTTCTTTTATTTATAAAAAATGTTTATAGAAAGTTAAGGTTATAATAACAGAAATGTATTTGTTATCCATTTAACAACAAATGAGTGTAATTGAATTGCACAGTAATGTAACGTAAATTAAAGATGAATAGACGAACATTTCAAACCATACAACGTTAGTCTTAATACTGAATTACTAAGTATGTATTTGAATTGTGATGGAAATGAAAATGTAACGAACAGAGATTTATCTTGCGATTCAATATACGCACATTTATTGGTTCGGTCTCTTTGTGGCAGTTTTCAATATTTCACTGCCATACGCTCTCCTTTATATCCGAAACTCTGGCTAAAAGGTTTCGTGAATTGAAGTCAACGTTTCGATTCGCAAATAGGCGAACGTTGGAGGCTGGTAGAAAGTGGTACTATAAAATAAATTTTAGGGAAATGTGCAGTACTTGACATGGGTGAGATTTGTAAATTGGTTTTAAAGATAGCCTAATTAAAATAAGAAACTTTTGATTACGATGGCATTACTATAGTTATCTTAACGACCCACGCGAAACATCGGTTCACATTCCGAGTACGACTCCTAGCTAAACAGATATCTGCATGATGATTGTACATTACTGTTATTGGTTCAGATGTTCGTGTTAATTGTCCTTTCCGTGACATACATCCGAGTATCCTGCAAGTTTCTCCCGTTTGTGACGAGATTCCAGTCCCCAGCAGCACCAGCAGGACAAAAGTGCCACAGCCATGAATTTCCATGCCTCCCTCAGTCATGTGACGGGTTCCATTCCCATAATGGGACATTAAAGGGTTGCATTCATTGGTTGATTTTGTGGTTGTACATACATACATTTTCATTTTACTGGATGACATGAACGATAATTAAGTAGTCAAAACATTTGCCATTTAAACCTAGACACCTTTACAAGTATGTAACTAGGTTATTGTAAAACGCAGAGGCATGCAACTGACAGGGTTCAAGATTTTTTATATTTTCTCGTTTCTCTACAAAGCTTCCGCCTGCCACCAATAATAATGTTATCAAGGATTATGTATAATGGAGTTGACGTAAGCCGTGAAAATTTCCCGAGATGCAAGCGAAAATATGCAGCGAGAAGGAATTTTAATTTAGCTCTTACGTAATACCTACAACATAAAGCCTGTTGTCATCTTAAACGTTTTTTTAGTAAACGTAGCATGAAATTGTTTTCATCGTCAGATTGATTTTGAAATATATACAAAAATCGCTATTTAGAAAAATTCGCTTCTCACTAGTTTTTCTGTAGTGCTCAAATAAAAATATGTCTTTTTTTAATACGGAGAAGTAGTAAAGGACCATGCAGTCTTCCTGATGGTAAGTGGTCACAGTAGTCCATTGGCATCTATAACAAGCTCCATATAGAACAGATGTCGTATGTAAAGTTGATCGCAGTTGCTACTTCCGAGAGCTAAGATGGCCTTATTTGTAAGTGCATCTTTTATCTAAATTCAAGAAACACTTCACGCTTGAAACGGCGGTTGTACCTCCCCTATCGCACCATAATGTTTCTACCATCATACTACATTCAGAAGTCCTGTATATAAGGCTGTGTCCGCGACTTCGTCCACGTTATTGTTATTTTATATAATTTTAAAATAAACGTAGCCTAACTTATTCCTTATTACATCAACTATCTGTGGAAGTTGAAGACCCTTAAAAATCGGTCCATCCGTTCCAGATATTAGGCGGGACAAACAGACATCCAGAAATAGTATAAATATTGTTTTGCTTAGTGATGGCTGCCAAATTCATATCCATACGTAGGGGAGTCCATTTACCTAACAATAGACCTTAAAGGGACTTCTTCGTCAACCGTCTATAAGTCATAAAGTTTTAGTACGCCCTCTTACTAAGATTTACGTCCTTATTCATAAACGTTAGTTCTTCTGAAACATTCCGAACATTATATATAACAAAAGGGCTTGTTATGGAATGCTTGTGAATGAGGAGTGCATTGATTAATTTACTTTCTACAAAAATATAGGATTGTACTTAAAATGTATTGGTATAATATAGCAGAATATACGTAAATTTTGACACCTACACAACAAGGGCTTTCTTTTTCTACGCAGTACATATTATCCATTCGGTACGCGTCTATTGTTAGCTATTACATGTTTAATGGAGGTGCGACCATAAATCTTAATTCGGAAAATACCACGTCTATATATCGCCCTAAACAAGCGTCGGTATCCTGTCTCGCTAAAATTGAAGCCTCATTCTTTTTATTAAATGTCACAGGCCATGAAATACAGCGCCGGCCAGTGTTTTGGCACCGCTCGCGAAATGTCATCTTGTCCGCCGGAGCGGATTGGAGGAGATTAATTACATTTCGCTAAACACGAGGGAACATTTTATCTTTTTTGTTGTGCTTCTTCCCTTTTAGCTTTCGAACGGCTTTAGAAGTTTCATACTTTTAAATACTTGCCCATGTTCATCCAGTTATCTACTAGTTTGCTTTCTAGAAATAAAGATAATATAAAACGTTTTTTTGTAAGCGTGACAAATTATATTGTCATTATGATGATTTAAAAGTATAGTTCGTAGATGATATAAAAGAACTATAGTTCGATCGGGGAGGTACCACCGCAGCCCTCATAATCCGCCGTGAAGCAATACTTGTGTTTCGGTTGGAGAGGTGCGGTTGTGGCTACGATTTAAAGTGAGGCGAACACCTTAGTCCTCAGGAGTATCAACGCATTTACGTTCAAGCTCAAATAGGATTTCGCTCGTGTTTGTGGGTGTGCGTGGATGTCTATGGGCTGCGACTACTTAACATCAGGTAGTTTGCATTCTCGTTTGCTACTCTTAACATATAAAAAAATGACAGGAACAAGATCCAAAGAAGAAGAAAGGTTGTTTTAAGTATTTAATAAAGTAATTCTTATTGAAACGTTTTATATGCAAACATATCCAATATTGTAAAATATATTGCAATAATCATCTAAAGTAAACGAGGAATCTTATTGGAGGCAATCACAAATACGACGCTACTCCTAAGGGCTAAGAACGCCTCAAAAATTAAATCTCCTTTTTCCGTAATAGGTTAAAAGTATTGAAATCTAAATTGTGGACCGTTATGTGCGTGTGTTGATCAACTTGACCTCTGTGGAAGCATGCCTCCGTTACTCTATAATTAATTTCACATTTATATAGGCTTGTTATGCGATAAAAGTAGATCGTATGCGATAATGTTTTACAGAAAATTAAATTTATTTCATGTCCAAAAATGACTGCGATTATGTAACGTTTGGCATTCGTTCAAGTCTATATTATGTCGATGCTTGAATTAAATGTCCGAAAAACTTACGAGGTATTGAAGTCAAGAGGCGGTCTTGATCTCCGTAGGCCGTGGAAGCAATCTAATTGCAATGCAAATATCCCAGTCTTTGATCGTAACTAACAATCGAGCACGTTAATTGGCTCGTTGCTTTCCTTACAATTAGATCTACTTGTCACCAGATATATTGCTTACGCTGTAGCTTACTGTATGTTAACTTTATTTTACAAAAGTATGTTTACAATAAAAGACACATTAATTGTGGTTACTGCTACTTTTTTCCTAGTAATGCAATTAAGTAGTCGCTCTAAAATTATAAAATTATTCATCTGTTATTTATTATACTGTACTGGAATAAGCAATCCGCTTTTTTGACAAATCACTTACTATTCGATAGATAATATAATATAATTATTGCACATACATATGCATGCATTTATAAATATTACTTAATTGTTACAATCCGCTGCCTCTTTTGTCAATTTTATAATTAATATGTTCTTTTCCAGGTAAGTCTACGTTTCAACTTCAAGAAATTCTTTAACAGCGGTGAGAAAATGTAAGGTTTTACCCTCGTAAAGCGAAGTAGACTTTTTGTACTACCTCCTACAAACTTTCTTAATATTTTTTCTCAATTACGCTTTGTTCAGTTTTCTGCGACTATTCCGAAATAGGTTGTATTTAATATACATATAAGCTAAACTTTAATTAAGTGCTATATTAGGTAATAATAACACCTATCTAACTACGCGTTTAGGATTTCCTGAGTCGTGGATACGCAAAAACAGAATTTAAATCTAAAATCATCTTTTAAATATCCTCTGTATATTAAATAGGTATATTATAACGCCATTAAAAACTTATTATCCCATTATTTTATTTTGTAAAATGATTAGTAAGCAAGTATTTATTAAGTTTATGTTGCTTATTTTCATAAATAAAATTGATCCGAAAATTTACTTTAAGGTAAAAGAAAAGATTAAACATATATAAACAAAATCAGTATGTAGGCCTTTTCGGCTGGGGGTGTTCGAAACTTTCTGAAGAATTACGGCGGAGGTTCGCATTGATGGCTTTATTATGTGTTGGAGGGCTGGCCGATTAGAAGCGAGACTTCTTAAACACAACTCATATACCAGACTTCCAAATTAATATCGGGAAACAAAGTTAAAACAAAAGCAAAGTTGATTTACAGGCTCCCCTTATATCTTTGTCCCCGATTTCTTAAAATTGTTGGTTGTCGAGTATATATATTTTAAGGGGTTCTTTTAATAAAAAGAAATGATTTAGTTACCAAGGTAAACGCCATTAAACATTTTAAAGGAATATTTTATATATTGGACTTAATGAAAACATAAATGCTGAGTGTAAAAGTAGTTAATTTAATTAATGGTTCATAAATTTTAATTTGCACATTCTAATGTCAACGCAATAATCTTAGCTTAGCTTTAATATAAGCATATTGGAAATCTCTTCTACGCGTAATCTGCTCTTAATCCTTCACAGGATAATTTTAACGATCAATTAACAATGCGTAATATTGATAGGTTGGGTACGCTATAGCATTCGATTTCAAATAGATAACACTTACAGCCTTGTAACGAGGTAACCTTGTACTTATTTATAATTTTTATAATTTTTTATGCCAATTATGTTTTGGATTGTACACATACTTAGTATATACTTACTTACACTTGGTGCATGTCGCAAAAGAAAACATGGAATTCTAGTGATGACAAAGAAATTCATGTTCTAGGAAAACCTTTCAACCGTAAATTGACAACCGTAAATATATGCCTCGCGAGTAAATTGAAGCCCTATTTAAATTTGACGCACTAAGTAATCACAATTGCCTCTACAGATTAATTTTAAGCTACATATATAGCTTCGTCTCGTCGTACATTTATGTCATACACGCTTTCACTCTAATGCCTCCCAGATTGCATTTCCTGCCGCGCTGGCGTAAAGAGAGTATGTCAATGCAAGTTTTCATGAAGATAAATAGTAGCACCAAGTAAATCTGGGAACCTGTGCACTTCCTACAGAATTGTTCTATACATATATTACTAGCAACCCGGCCTAGCTTCGCTCGGGTACTAGACTTTATATTTTCTTACATTATTTTTCTTTCATATACGCATCCAGTTATTAATTAGTTGCAAAAACGAACAATTAGAAACATCTATTTCGAAAGACGACTGAATTACTATATTCAATTTGACTGTTTAATTTGCGTCCAATTTACAATAATAAACTTTACGTATTATCTATCAAAACCGTTGTTGAAAACTGTGAGAAAATGCGTCCAGTACTTTTTGAGTATATTGTGAACAGAAAGACAGACGCAACGGGGGACTTTATTTTATAATATTTCGAGGAGATAAGAGATAACTTATGGTTTAATTAAATACTTAAATGTAACTACAATAGTTTTCGACATATTAATAAATCAAGTTACATTTCATTTCTGGATATTAGATCAATAGATTGCCTACCACGATGAATATTTATTACTATAACTACCGCCCTCGATTGTATTAACTTTTCGAGTCAATGCAGCGCCCATGAGTGCCATAACGTTTACTTTATGGTGTAGAACCCTACAGTAATAAATCTACCAATTCTACAGTTAGTCACACATTTACACACACAAACTGTTAAAATCCCAAGTTTAGAGTAGTTGACAAATTGTCTAATCAAGCACAAATAAAGCCGAATTTGTATGTTAATAATCAATGCGTTCCAATTCCAAAAGACTAAGTTAGAAAGTTTGACTCTTGAATTCCCAAGAGATGTTAAATACTTAGTCGAATATTACGAGACGGTGGTTCGACGCTGGAACTTTCACAGTGGTGGCTTTCAGCTTTTCAGTATTATAAATGAACAAAGGCCGTATTTTACGAAATCTTCGCAAATAACAATATTTACCGCTTCACTGAGGATTTTAAACTACCTCATGATTGCAACCTTACGAGTACCCTTTAAAGCCTTTATTTCTGAAATGGCTGCCAAATTGCCTTTTCCGCTTTCTAGCAATAGAGAGCGAGAGTAAGTTTTCGTAAACTTATGATTTTACCACATATTGTGTTTATTTAGGTAGGTATTATTACGACTTTATTAGCTATACATTTACATTAATAATAGTTCTGATGAAATTCTATGAATAAAAAAATATTTTAAAAACAGGTAGTCACTTTTAAGAGTTTATTTTTAAAAGAAATTCTCGTAACCTGTTTATGCTACAAGTTCAACTTAGTTTACATCACTTTGCGCTTTGGAAAAGCTTCTGACATACACGGCCGATGGCGATGTGTACAATAACCGACAGTTTGCTATCTTCATAATAAATTTACCCCTTTATGCTAACTTTACCGTAATAGAGTTCGAAGGAATACTAAAGCTTAGAACACATATAAGTAGGCAGTGGTTCAGCGTATCAAATTTCAAAAACCAACTTGGATTAATTATTTCCGTAGGTTTTGTATAATTAATTGCAAGGGATTTCGGGGTGGGGTGAGTTGTGGTTGCAATGTACGCCAGCCTTTAAATTTGCATTTAAAATAGAGGTTTAATTAGACATTGCTCGTTGTATTCAAAACGGTGCTTTAAACTATTCAAAGATATTTTATTCAATTAATTCCATAGTTTTTAACAAAGGCATAACAGCATCCGTCGGGTCTATTAGCACCTATTCTTCAATCGTTTTGTTGAAAACTTTCAAAGGTTCTTTGTTAAATCGTGGGGTGGTTCATGTTTAAAAGTGCACAAGTCATTAGGGTCGCTCCCCCGCAACAATAAAGTCAAACACTCGAACGCTCTCTGTTTGACGGAGTCTTTGGTTGGCGTCACGTAGCTCTCGTCGATGTGCTACGGCTTATCTAGTAATGTTAATGCTGGCGTAGCGCTTTTGCGTAGCGCTGTGTATGCATTGACTACGATCGAGCGTAGAGGCACTGTATTTTTCATACATTTGACTTATCGTGCACAAATGTCATTATTTTCTGTATAATATTATAACTCATGTAGTGGAGTGACCTCTAATTACAAAATATTGTTATATTCTCATAGTTTAATAGAGTGTATGTTTGTGACAAGTTTGCTATGAATGAATTATCTTTTAATTTCGTGTAAAACGAACAACTTAATACGGTCTGTTAAGGTTAGGACAGACATATATTTTTTAATAACCGTTACTTGGGAATAGATTATGATATCTGATTATGAAATATATCATTTTAATTAAAAAATGCCCTATCCATTTTTGAAATATTGGTTTAACCGCTACAGGTTATTGAGGTGATTTTATCTGTTGGCTTTGTTCCGCAAATACCGGTTGGTGGCCGAAACAAAACAAGCCGGCTCGGTAATAGTTTCATCGGGAGCACTCTACGAAGTTTTAATTCTATACAACGGGAGGTTTTGTGCTTAAGTCGCAAGCGGTAGCGATTAAATATTTATGATATGTATTGATATATTATTAATTATCACATACATATTTTTGTATAACAATCGTTATTATTGATTCCATATTGGTCGTATAATGTTGCAAAGGGAAAGGTAAAATCAGCATTTTAATATTTTATTACTTTCCATGATTATATGAAAGGCTAGATGTATTTATTAATAAAAAAGGTTATATTATTAAGAAAACGTCTTAAATATAACTGAAGCATAAGTTATTTAACTATGTACTAAAATTCGGTACATGCATGTGCATTGTTGTATACATTCAGGGAATACATTTTTCAGTCGTTTTTAACCATAGACAGGCTTGAATTTTAATTACCTTATTATATATTGTAAAAAAATAAGCTTTTCGAAAAGTATAATTTCTTGTACCACGTTTCATGCTGTGTAGCCATTAATAAAGCTTTGTGCAAACTTGTGCTGCGTCTGTAAAGTATCTTTTTGTGACGTTTTTGCGCGGCCGCCGGCGAGCGCGGCGCGGCGCCGGCCACTGTTGTTTTGCCGCTTCGCTTTGCTCGAGGTAACTGTGAATTGAAAAACGTGCTTTATTGACTTACGGTTACCTTAATTGTGGTACTAAATGTTTGCAATCATTTTTTTTACTCTTTTGGTTTGAATACTTTTGAAGGGATTACTTTCTGTGACTTTTGATACTTCAAACGATATTTATGATTGTATAGTTGTGATTAGGTAGATGAATTGTTCCGTATTGTTAAGTAAAAGACAATAAACTTTATATTATTTGTAGATATATAGTAATATGTGTCAAATAATCAAGTATATAATTTTGTATACGGGTAAGGATTTAGTCACTTTTAGTCTTTGTAACAAATTACACGAAAATCGATTATGTTATTCGTGGAAAGTTTAACGCTGAAATTTTATAAGTGCTGAGAAAGTGCCTCCGAGACTTTCTATTAAAAGGAAAGTGATAAATGTCCCTATTAAGTTCAGTAAAACAGCTTGCGGTAGCTTTGATACTCCGCCTAATGATGCCGCCGATCGAATGACTTTCATTATTGTCAGTAAGTTTCTGTTACGTCAGTTATTTGGGTATTAATACTGTATTACTTAACTTAAAACATTTTCAGTTTCCTTTTAGTAGACCTAATGAGATATCATAAAACGCTATTTATATCTAAATAAAACTATAAAGTACTTGTATATTGTTTATAACTATATTGGTTGGACTTTATTAAAATATCTTAAATCCTTATGTAGTAAAAGTTTAGGAAAAAAATGATATAAGAAGGATAAAAAAGTAAGGAGAATAAAAAATACAAAGTTTTGCATATGTTTATATGTTTATATGACACAGGCAAGTAAAGTCAATGATTCTATTATTTTTAACAAGAAAATTAAACAAATGAAGAAACTTATTAACGAATGATAATTTGGATTTTTTTATAAATATTGCGGTTTTTCCCGCAAAATGTATGGTTGGGTATTTGCAATAACCTGCATAGCAATACCTAATTGTTAAACAATTGCTTAAACACTACTCTTAACTATAATTGATTTTGGTGATTGTTAACACCTGTAACGAGAGCAGATTTACATGCAATCTATGTACAAATTTGAGGTACATTAATTCAGTACTTTTCAAACAAATAAATAAACGTGCAACGTTTCGCTGTAATATAATCATAAGGATATTGGTTTAAACTTTCTGATTTAATAGGTATGGTAGTCTATTTAAACAAAAAGTACTTGTATGTTCTGTGAGTTTGTAAAGGGTTGGGGTAGCAAAGAGTAGCTAAGAGTACCTAACTGGTGTATTCAGTCGGGTTCGCGTCGATGGATGTTTCGCAACGGTCCGATTGTACGGCTTCTTTTTTAATTGCGCAATGGTGTTTGTAGTAAGCGATGTCTTTGACGGGCAATTTCATTGAAGTTTTTCCCCTTGCTGTAAAGCTATAAAAATGTAACAGTTGAAATAAAACAGTTTCATTTTTAAGGCTTTTTTATTTTTATCGGTTTGTAGTCCACTATTGATCGCATAACAAATGCGACAGCATTTTCTTTGTCGTTACTGCTACGAAACCCGAAAAGAGTGTTTTGTTGTACCTGTATTATTTTCCTCTAGTATTTTCCAATTTACCAGAATTTTGTTCTCGTGTTAGGAACTTCACTAAAACGGTAGTTATAGGTGTGATTCCAGCCAAAGACAAATATTTGAGTGATGAGTACGAGTATATGTTCAAAGTCTGTGTTAAAATTATCTTTGAAAATATTTATTTAGAGACGTATGTTATTGTATGATTATCAGATATATGGCTTGGCAGATATCCGTTGTACAGTCTGTGGCAGATTTGGGATTAAATAGCCATGTGTAAATTGTCCCAAGGTATTTAAGGTGAACTAAGTTTGGGTTCTTGTTCCAACTTGCTTGCACTTCTAATACCCAGATGATATCGGAAACTTTGGTTAGAAGTTATAGAATTTCGCCGGCGGTGCCGAACATCTATGTCATGTAATAAAGGTGTATTGTATGTATTGTAGATACATAAGCTTTTAAATGGCTTTAAACAATATGATTGATTTTTTATGAGGTAAATAAGATGACTGTTTTGCTTTAAATGACCCAACGCTGGCCACAGCCTTCCTGGCACAACTAAGAGATATCTAAGGTGTATTCCAAAGAACTGTTTCTGTACATATTAGTGGTATAAGTTAATTTTATGTATCTTGTATTATATCTAGGTAAATAAATAAATTCAAAAATTATAGAACTCTTCGGGGTTATCTGGCGGCCGAACTCCTGTTTTGTGTACTGCTTTAAAAGGTATTGTAGGGCAGATGTAATTTCTGGCGTGTATCTAATCAAAACACCCCTCTTAGTGTTTAAGAGTATCAAAACATCTGTAATGGATATCAGGTGAAATGGTAGATGGCTAGGTATTTGCGGAAATGACAATATCTAGTGAGCTAAATGTATATTTGCCGCTTCCATTGTAGATTAAAACACATTATATATGTCTTATGTTTAAGTCTAACAGTAGACAAGATCAAAATAAACGACAAAAGGTAATTATGACAACGAGATAGTAACAGGTTTTCTTAACACGAGCTTCGCTTTACTTGGGAGCGGTAACTGGCGCCCGTGGCTAAAAGGATCCATATTTACATTAGGGCGCCTTACTTCATCAATATTTCATCCGAAGCCAATAACTCGTTCGTGTTTTCTTTTCCTTTCACTCTTGGAGTCGCATTTTTATCCGCTTTTATATTTATTTGTCAAGTCATTGTTTGGATTAAAGTGATTGAACCGGCTCTGCTGTTGGAGTATTTTAACATCTGGGAATCATCATATTAGTAAACAAAAGAAATTTAATTTAAAGAAATAGAGAAATAAACGTCAAATTCGTAGCTTTGAATTATCGCTTGTTACGCGGTTGATTTTCAGTAAAAGATCCTTACTTAGAGTGTTATGAAGATGAAATTAATTACCAAAATATGTAGTTTAACTAACGATAATGTCAATGACCGTAGAAACGCAGCTATTACCATATCAGTTCACTACGAGAAGGGTCCGAGTTTAAATCCGGGCAGGCAGGAATCTATGTATAACTAATTTGGATATTTGTTCTCAGTTTTGTTATTTGTGTACTTTCTGTATGAGGGTCCATGGTATTTATGTTGCAGGGATTACTAATGTGGCACTATGAGGTTGAAAAGCGTTATAATATCAGCTGTTTAACATTGAAATTTGCAGCGAGCAATGCAGTGCAGTTCTATCTTCGCTCACTTTTCTGCATTTCCCTCTTCAAGCCCAGCCCCTTCATCTATTCTAACTAATATTTATTCCAGCATGACTCTCAACTATGCATCTTAATGTCAAATGTATTCCTCTGCAATACAGTTATCAATATTATGTGAGCGTAATTATCATATAAAAGGTAAAGCAAACACAAGGGTTCGTATGAAAGGATAGAAGGTCTATATGTCACATTGTTGGAAGCATTGAAATTCTGTCGGTGACCTGGGACGGCCTTAGTAAATCGGAATAACATTACCACGGGAGATCCCGGCCGAGATTCATTACGATCTCCATTGTTCAAGATAGCTACGCCGCTGTATTGTATACGTAAGGTGAAAGGTATGTGTATAGGATGTGAAAATTACCTTTTACAAACTTGGTGATGTTATTCAGTATGGACAATTTGTATTTTAAAACATTTTTTGTCACTAAAATTTCGATGCTGATTACACTGTGGTCGTTATCGCTGTTCTATCGACAGAAAAAATGTAAAGGTAATTTTAACACCTGTGTAGAAGGATCATGGAACGTGTTTTTGACTGCGAGGAACAAAATCTTTGATTATTTTATAGGATTCTATGGTTTAACTGCGTAGTTTTTTCACGATAGTTGTGTTAGCTACTGTTACGATTTGAAGGGTGGAGGACTACCAAAATGTTTACCATTTATCTGAGAACACATTCGTTAAGAAACCCAATGCCTGAGATTTGTCCGTAATATACTAAAAATACTCTTTTGTTACCTAATCAGTACTAGGTCAGCGAGGAATTTTCTTAATATACCTTAATCCGTCAAGTACTTTTATTTATTTATCTGTCTTCAACCAGAGGAACAACTATGGATTTTTGATTATAATAACTGAATGACTTAATTCTATATACTTAAGTGACTAGTTCTTAAATAAATGTAAATTACACAATAATCCAAAATATGTTTATGACAGATTCACTGGAACAATGTATTGCGCGATTCACAATCGGGTAATCCCTGTGAGGATACTTAGGGTCGATTCTGTAAGTATAGTAAAATTAGCCCCAAGGTATAAGTTACGTTATGAACATATGTATTATGTACAGTTAAAGGCAACCCACATTTACTGTAACGCGTAGCAAATCCCTACAGCTTATATAAACGTGGGTAAATTCATTAAGATAGTAAAAGATATATTAGAATGACTTATTATCTCAGCCTATAACGTATGGAGATAAATTACCTTTATATGAACGTTCGTTACTATGTGCTCGCCCGTTCTCCGTCTTTACTCATTAAGCTGGTAACCTAATTATTTTCTAAGCAAATTGTAACTAATTACTTGTTGTAAAATCTTCGCGGGAAACTATTATCAAAATAGATTTAAATTTATACAAACATATGTCTGTTAGATTCGTGACATTGATATACATATGTATTGTTGTATAATGTAAAAAATATGTAGTTTCATAGACACGCATATCAACATTATATATTTATTTGTATTTCTAGATAAAACAATAGCATTGTTCAGATAACAATAAAGTAAGAACACGCAATATTATAAAGATAAGTACATTATTAAAGACGATTAAACATCTTAAAGTCACAAATAATATTGAAACATTTGATTCGTTCAACAAATTAAATTTTGGTTTGGTTGTAGAGATGAGCTTGACTAACAGATGAGCATTATGTGGAGCTTATAACGCCAAGTAGCTTTGCCGCGCTCCCCGCGTCACACGAAAGCTTTATGTTCACCTCACGGAAGGTTTAACGCCGCGGGGCGCCAGCTTCGTGATTTAATAGACAGAAAATTTTACGTGTCCGGAATAACGTGATAATTAACTTAATTAATGGTTGCAACCCTTTTAATATTCCATTGTTGGACAAAGTTATCTTTGCACAACTGGCAAGCCTTGGCGTACTCTACCATACTACTCCAATGCGAATTACGTATCTCAGGGATTAGGTGCCGAACCGATATTTTCAAAGCACCCATAGTTTATAAGATAAGCCACCACTGCCATCTATCGTAGAAACAGGCTGATTAAGTACGGTATTCAGTGCAAACAAAACCTTCGTAATAATTGTCCCTCCCCTTTTTTATTTAACACATACGCCGATCAAAACTTTTAATTATATGTATTATACAAACACCCAGTTAAAAGTTAATTAGTTAATTTAATTTAGTTTACAGTAAAGTTTTTATAGAAATGAGGTAGCAAACGAACTTGCCATCCCCTACGGGTAAGTGGTCATTGCTGTTTATGGATGTTTGGAATCACCCCACCTGCCTATTTCGTTTAACCTGAACTTATTATAAAAAAGGACTGTAGTTCTAACTAGTTACGCATATATTCGGATGCGTCGCGGTATACGGACAGCTCTCCGTTTCTGGCCCATTATATTGTCATTTAGCGATTTGATTGCTATTATGATTGTAACACTAGATTGCCGTAATTGTTTAATTGAATAAGTCGCTAACTATATATATGGTTAAATCTCTGCAGTATCGCTTCTGATGCCCCAAGCGCCCCCTATATTTCTACATGTTCTGTCGCAATATTCTTATACTTCTGTTACTACACACATAACCATAAATATTTAATTGGGATCGTCAATAGGTATATCTAATGGCATCTAATTTCACGTTAAAGCCTTTTTTGCAATACCTGGTGAAAACTGTAATTAAATATTACTTTACTTCATTGCTACCCATTTTCTACCATTCCGCCATTCTACTCTTTACATATTGTCTTAAAACTCTACACTATAAAAAATGTAATTTATTCATAGAGGTATTTTCAAACGAATTTATACAAAATTACATTTTTAAGTTTTCTTCCGCATTTTCCATATTGTATTTTGAACGAAATGCTACAGTTACATTTTACGATTCCCTCGAGGCATTGCTTTTATAAATAATGCTTCATGTCGATATTCTCGCTTGGAACATTATACAATTTTACGTTATTTTTAAATAGGCGCTGACTACGAATGCGGGGTTAAAAACAAACGGAGTCACGCTTAAACGAACAGCAATGATTTTAACGCAAACCTGAATTCACTTTGATGTTGGAAGTTGTCGGTGGTAATTACTGGGTACCCGTCGAGTCCGGGACATGCCCGTGGGAGCATTGCGGCTCGTTCGAAGGGCCTAACGGGATGAATGAGGCCGGGCCGATCAACCGTAACGTTGGGTTATCCCTGGAATTTTTATGCGACTGCTGTTGTTCGGTACGCAAATTCCATTCATGTTGTTTAGATATTTCTACGTCGTAGAATACTACAAGCGGTATTGGCTTATTGTTTACGACGCTATTCAACAATAATATTTTATGCATCAATCATATGCATGCGTAGATCGAATACTTAAACATCACAAATGTTTTGTTTTATGTATGTAGTAGGTGTGTTATATCTTTATGTTTTTTTTTATTGTGAAAGAGTAAGAAACGGGCATGCAGGCCGCCTGATGTTAAGTGGTCACTGCAGCCCATGGACAACCACGTCC
>DWON01002189.1:0-21460 GCA_018251015.1 Phocides pigmalion okeechobee
GCTGGTAATGATGTTATGGTTGGAAGAAAATATGGAATTTGATGCTGGATTTAAACTAAATAATTTATGATAAAAAACAGGACAGACGTATATATTTTTCTTTTAAAAATTAATTAAAAAATAATAAAGTTTAAAGATATAACAGGAACAAACAGGTCTCAAAGGATTCGAAAGTTATAAACAGACTAGATAGACAAACAGATAAATTATATCTTTTTAAAAATTAGTTAAAAAGAAAACGAACAGGAAGATATGTATGCTTATAATGCGCAGAAATAAACAACTGGATTGGACAAGTATGGACAGTTTTGATGAATGATATAGCGAAAGGAATAAGAAAAACTATAATAAAGTAATATTAAGTAACAAATGGAAAACAAAGGTTTTCATAAGTTGCAAAATAATCAACAATTATAACGTCCACGTGCTGCTACAGCGCTAACATCCATGTTCACTACTGAGTGGTTTATTTACAAAACATAATTTCATCATTGCACAAGTTATTATCAGTAATCAAAGTACATAATAAACGTAAGGCAATATTCTGTTCAAGAAGCGAATGATGAAATTATTTTCTACGAATGATCGCATAATTTTGAAGTCCATTCACCAATTCACTACCAACAACCACTCACCGAAGTAGCAAATATATCCTTCCGCTTGGAAAAGAGAACATATAATATGATATAAAATATAAATCATAACTGATTCACTCCTTCATTCTCCAAATTTGAACGTAAATCTGTTATATCTACAATCCTCATAATGACATCAATATTTAGATAAACCTAATTGCGTACACCTGCGTCTTTTTTAAATACATTTAAATCATAATCTTCTATGTTGAAATATATATCTCCAGTTTTCATTTCATCTACTTTTAGATTCAGATAACATTCATTTGATAATTTAACTTTCCACCAGCTTTCCGCTAGATTGGACTGCCGAATTGCGATAAAACCACTTTTGTTTATACTTCTGTATTGTGTCATTGTTTTATCCTTGTGTATTGTTTCCTTTCTTTCTTGGTGTACAATAAAGCATATTTGTGTGTATTGGATTTAGATGTTCTTATTTATATTTAACTTTAAAAAGATCAAGCTCAAACGTGATTGAACTCCTGTTCGTTTCGTTTGATCTTGAACTTTAAACTCGTGTGCTCACCATCTTTCTAAAGTTATACGGTATAATGTTAAATTATAAAGGAAAAGGGTAAATACATGCCTTCGCGTGTTCATGACACCAACGATACAACATTCTCGCGGATAGTTGTTATTGTGGAAAATGTCAACATAATATACTTACTGATTTGCTGATCAACGTTGACACCGTCGTATGTGAGACAGAACATAAGTTGCGCGCAGGTGACGCGCGTGCCGTTGGCGAGTCGGCAGCGTTTCTCGTCCAGAGATATCAGCTTGCTCTCGCCCATGAACTTCACGTCCGCACTCACCTTCACCACTGGACGTGATCTGAGAATGTTCAGATAATATTAATATTAATAGAATGCAATAAATTCAATATGATGATTTGACAGGTGCGATGGTATCATCACCGCCCTGATAACCGCCGTAAAGCAACTCTTGAGTTGGAGAGGATCGGTTGCCGGCTACATTTTAGATCAACCATCTTAGTCCTCAGGAGTACCAACGCTTCTATGTACGAGTCTGTGGTGACTACTTAAGATCAAGTGGCTTGCATGCTCCTATGCTACTCACATAAAAAGTTATATCCAGCATTTAGGTAAAGATCTTTAAAATCGTCAGATATATGACTTTTAAAAGTTTTACTAATCATAATACTTTGAAATGTAAGGTCTTGTTAAATAAGTTTACGTCCAAGCTGGGAGTAAATTGAGAAAAGAAAGGTCCCTGACGATAGTAAATGATCCCGCAGGAAAAAACAAAATAAATTTATTCAATAACATGAAAATCATAATGATAACACATACAAAACAATCAAACAACATGAAATGTGAAATGAAAAATCAAACAATAATGAAAAATAAAATAAATGACTATGATTATGACGATTATGATTATGATTATGACGTATTCAACAATATAATAGTAGCTTACTTGAAGAATACAACACTATCGGACTTGTAGGCTCCAACAGCCAGATCAGTATAGTTGTTATTATCAAGGTCGACTCCACCGGAGAGAGAGAAGCCGAAGGTGGAAAGCGTGGGACTGATCTCCTCAGCAGTAATGGCCTGGGAGTACTTCTCGCCAATGCCAGTCTCGCTACCGTGGTAGATGTAAACCACGCCTCGGCCATTCTCACCGCCGTATGGCGCTCCAACTGCAATATCTGAAGAAATGCAAGGCAAATTACAAACTTTTTCAACGTTATAATTATAAATATGACAGTTAATGGGGTAATACACTTTTCATTGTAATTAAGCGGCAACTCTGCCGTATTGATCCTGGTTTTATATACTTCGTTATATCTTACATTGTATCTTTAACATTCATTAATGTATGTAAATACATTATAAAGAAATGAAATATTTATTTAAACTTCAATTGAATTTTATTTATATGTTTATACTGTTGTATTCTATCTTATTTAAATTAATTGATATTAAGAAAGGCAACTCAAAATATACTATCGGATGGTCATATTTTGTGACTTTCCTATTTAGAAGTCACTTTTTTTTATTTTGTTATTTTCTTGTTTGTGCTAAGTTCATTAGATAGATGTGTAGTTTGTAACAATGTATCTTTTATTAATATTTTTATCTATTCTAATAGAACGATTTATATAACTACATTTTATAATAGCAAAATGAATGACTAACCTCCAAATCCATCATAATTGATGTCTCCAAGAGATGTAACAGCTAAGCCGAATCTGCCTCGAGATACCTCACCAGTACGCCGATCGTTTCGTAAGAATGTCTGAAATTATATAAAGAAGATTATACTTACAGATAGATAAAAATGAGAAAATAGACACTCGGAAACGTAAATGGCTAACTGAACGGTAAAGGTATATTCATGAGCTAAAGAAGCCCTGTTCGATCATAATCGTAACTGTGAAACAATGTGTCTGCATTGAGTCTAATGTTAGGGAGTGCTATACTTACTACTATAAATACCCTATATATTTAAGGTAATGTAAATGTAGTTATGATAAATGAGCAATATTTAATTTAACATATGGTAGAACTATAGTTAGATTAGAAATGTATCTCCCCCACTATCACTATCCATCATAAATCAGTTCGTGTGTTTCGGTTGGAGAACTGCGTTTGCTAGCTTCACTTACAAATAAGGCAACCATCTCAGTCCTCCTGAGACGCAATGCATCTATGTTTGCACGACGTCAGAGTTTATTCCTGTTTAAAATTTGACGTGGATGTCTATGAACTTCAGAAATAATTTAACATCAGGTGGCATGCAGTCTCGTTTCGTATTCTTCCACCGTAAAAAGAATCTTTTCTTACCCGATCCCTGCCCTGGTAGATAACATAGATACGTCCATGTTCATATCCTTCGCTCTTAGGCTTGGTGAACATTGGGGCACCGACGATGACGTCATCATAACCATCGCCGTCGATATCACCAGAAGTCAAACTATAGCCAAAGTAGGCGCCAATTTGGGAACCACTTATGTTCTTGATGTTCTGTAGCTCCCAGGTATAGAGAACGACCTGTAAGGTTTGCATAAAAGTGTCTTATTATCGAATATCCTGACGGTTCTCTTGTAACGTCTTTGCCAAAATGAAACATTACGAGTCGGTCGTAATTTGTCGTTAAAAAGAGTTTTGTTGATAATCATCTCACAATAAAAATATTTTGATTTTGATTCTGAACATCGCAAGGACGTCACATCCCTGACACTGATTAACTAACTTCAACTTAACTTAACTTAAGATTCAACAGTTCCAAGTTTGATGTTCCCGTAAAGTTCAAATACTTCGGGACCATTAAAAATTGTTGAATGACGATACCCTTTTTACAATCACTCACCAGTCCCTTCAAATCAGAACCCCTTGGCACACCCACAGCAACACCTTGTATCCCTTGACCAGCAAAATCTCCGACAGCCACCGAATACCCCATGTAGGAGTCATCATACTTTGGATTAGCCTCAGGAGTTGAAATTAAGACTGGCTTCGAGTTCAAAGTTTGTACGTTCAGTTGACCTAAAATATAAATTATATTAATTCAAAGTAATAAAAGAAAAAACAGAAAGTGAAGTTTAATGCAAATTATTCTGAAGTTAATATAAACATTATTATTTCGATGTTCTGATAAATATACACAGAAAACAATGACAAATATTAAATTAACACGAAAGCATTGACAATTTAGTACTAAAGTTCAAAATTCCTTCATGTGTCCACTAGGAAGTACCATGCAAATCAGTTAAAGTATAAAGTAAACAAGAAGTAAGTGAATAATGAAATGAAATGAGTACCGCGTGGAAATACCTAATGGATACATGATTTGATGTTGCTATTGCAAAAATGCAATGGTAAGTATTAAAATATGACAATGAATGAACAAAAGTATTTTGATCTCATAACAAACGTATTAGGCAAATTCTTATATACAGAAAGTTTAAATGTGAACAATTTGTGTATTGTCTAACTAAAACTTGCTTGTTCGAAAGGTTAACAAGCTTTATAAATGTATTTGAGTGTCAATAAAGATAATTGAAACATATATTAACGAAAATCATATAGAATGTTTTACAAAATATTGACCGAGCTAATATTCTACGCAATTTTACACATATCTTTGATTTAAAATCAGCTCCATAATTTACGCATTGTACACATATCTTTGATTTAAATGTTATATAAGCTCAATAAATTCCGCACTTAGCAGTTGATCAAATCAGTGTGTCAGACGATCACCTTATATCAATAAATCACCATATCACACCTCGTAAGATAGAACTTAATTTCTTCGTGTTAAAGTCACCAAATCCTTGTTACAGCGACCGAATAATCAGTAAGCCAATGGGATCGCCAATGGGAATTTAAGAGTCAAGTTTTACTCAATTAGTTGTGAAGCGGTGGACATAAATTATTTTAAGCGTTAATTGATGTAAAACCTTTGTAACCCGCATTAATGCTATGGGTCTAACCACAACCCTGACGAAGTTTTTGGGGCTGTAAAATAAATTATCAGCTATCGTTTACTTTGAAAATAAAAAAATGTAAAATTTGGAAAAATATGCCGGGTGAATAAAAAACATGTGTCTTATTATATCAGGTAGAAAAATATTGTTTTAAATATTAGCTACTTACTGCGTTACTTGATCATTAGTGTAATTATCAAGATCAAGTAGAAACGAAAGAAGAACATGTAAATATTGAACATACGTTAGCACAATTAAGTGGAATGGACAGAATCGTACATGAACATCTAAAATCAATCGTGCATTGCTTATGATCTTAGAGGTTCTGTATCGTATGTCGAAGTCGAGGTTTTCCTCGACAGAAGCCACAAATGGGATGCCAATGGTAAAAGTTCCATTCATGTCGTTGATGATGATGACTTCGGAAGCGTCTTTAGCCAATCGTCAGTGTCATCTAAAGTCGAGTGTAATTTATTGTTCAAAACCTATATTGTATTCTAATTTTTGATAAAACGTTACTACCATTAATTATTATTTAGAGGTGTTTTTTTATATTAATAATTATTGGTAGCTTTTTTCGTAATTAGTTATTCTATATACGTTTCCAATGTGATGTTTTATAGAATGACAACTAACTTAAATTACACTCGGCTCATACACCAGAATATGGAGAAGATTTGCGTATGGATCTAGGCTTTATTACTTTTAGGTTTAGGCGTTCATAAACCCTTTCGCTATGTTATTTCTGTTAACAAGTTATGGTCAATTGGCGATACGTTAGGTGTTTACCTTCCTTCGGCATATAGTACTTGAATGATGCGCTAGTGTCTATGGATAACGTTCGCCCTGTGGATTGTCATCAAAAATTCAGAATTTGTCACATTTAGGGATAGTTACTTCACAATTGTGTATTCTACATACTATGTGCTACCAATTTTATTGTACTAGGTAAATAAGAAACAAGTCTGTACGCTGCATCTGCTGCTTGTAAAATAGTTATGTGGTCACGGCCAACCTCTGCAAAGTTAGTCGTTTATTCCATTTTTTCTAGAATAGACGTTTTGTAGCCTTGAAGGCTTCATTAACACTTTAACTGCAGCGCTCATATATTTTATCAACTCGAGATTACGGGAGGCGATACTAAACTGGAGCATATTTGTCTAGACTGAAGATGCGCTGACAATTCATTGAAAAATTGTATTTTTTATCTGTGTATGATCTACAAACAGATGTAATGTAAACCTCCAATCTCGTAGCGGCGACGTAAACACAGTACTTTTGTTTGCCGGCGATCCATACAGACTTGTACGTACAACACAGTTGTGTACAAGCCGCAAGCGCGTTGCGCCGCACACTACACAGCAATGTTGGACGCCGCAGGGAAAGTGTTAATTAACTAAGTGACAATTCACTTAAGCCTTAACCAAACATTGGGTAGCTTATTTGTCTAAAACTAAACATATTTGTCATGAAACACGACCTAACATGACAAATATGTTAGTGTTTGACAAGTCACGAGAAGGTAGTATCATTTTGAATGGACTAATTCTGTACAGCAGCTTATAGAAGAGTTTCTGTTTCCATTTAATTACATTTCGGCCGTCACCAAACATACAATTTCAATTAATTACATAAATAATTATTAACGTTTCAAATATTTATATTTTATTATATAAAGGATACTCGCGATTAACGCTTTTTAATTGCTGATATTTCAAACCAGTTGCATGAGTGGTGGTCACGGCGAAACTGATTTCGCAATTAGAATTAGAATTTCAAATTTCGAAATATCGGCAATTAAAAAGCATTAATCGTGAGTATCCGTTATATAACAAAATGTATAAATTCCGTTATGATATAAGTTTAAAATCGTTCTTACCTTGCCAGTAGTAACTGCCTGGAGCACCCATGAACAATCGCTGCCCATCCTGTCAAAAACAATAACACATATTAGTTACAATTACTTCTATATTTATTCCGATTAGCTCAAGAGATTTTAGTCCGTGGGGTCTGAGTGCCAAAAAAAAAACAAAAAAATTGTCTCACGCTTAATCGCCGCCGCCAGTGACACGGGCTGTTTCATGCTCGCACAGAGAATTGCGATCGCTATTCAAGACGGAAATGCAGGTAGCGTTCTTGGCACCATGCCGCGTAGGCATATAAGTCAAATAAATGCTATCTATATACCATTGACAGTTTCGAACCATAACCATCACAGTATCCGAGATACCAAATAATTAGGACCCGTTATACTTTTATGAAGGTACTTACAGTAATATTGGATCGTGTTATAATTGCAGTATTACATACTTTATTGTGGGAAGTTTACAACACCCTTGCACGTTTAATGGCTTCATGGTGGCTGTTAAGTAATAAGACTAAAAATAAAGGCTACAGAAATTGACTACGAAATTGAAGTGAAAGAAGATTGCAATAAAATGAAAAGTACCTAATTTGGAGAAGTGAAACTTTTTGAAAATGTTAAGAGTTAAATTGATTTTCATTAGGTGTAGCAAAAATACAGACAGGCTATATAATGGGAAGCAGTCACTGTCGCCTATGAACATTTGCAACACTACAGGTGAAGACAATGCATCACCGAATTAAAATGTGTCTCATCATTTTCTCTATGTGAGGAGAGTAGCAAACGAGCATATAGGGTCCTTTATGTTAAGTAGTCGCTGCAGCCCATGGACATCCACATACAACCTCAAATAGGACCGACTTCCTATCTGATTGTTCACACAGAACTAATGTCCTATCTGATTGAGTAGATTCCTTGTTACATCTGAGTCTTAATATTGTCACCTCGCTTCAAAGTATAACCGACAACTGCAGCTTTTCAACCGAAATTCATGGGTTGATTTATAGCAGATTTTGAAGGCAACGGTACCACCGGTCGAACTATAGCTCAACTATCAACAATAGAATTCCCTTAATCAAGTAATTGTAAACTGCGAAATCATTATTTTCCCCATTCTATTTCTAGTGCATCTATTTTATTCAATATAATATAGTAATTAGGACTTATCGATCTACTTTACTTTTGTAGGATATTTACATAAATTCCTATTCCATTCCTTTACTACTCCTGTAGACAATTTGTTGACTAATGTTCAAAGTAAAGTCGTATGTTATAGGCGTCCGCGTACTCAATTTGTAGAGCAAATACAGTTTTGACGTATCTCTTAACATAAAATAAAATTAATATAAAGTAAAATATAACATATTTCAATGTTAGTATAACTTAGAGCTTGAATTGTTTTACTTTCTTTTATTATCCAAATATTCCAATTCCAATATTTTATTTAATTGTAATGTATTTACATACACTTAATGAACGTCAAGGGTACAGTGTAAAATCAGTATATCGGCTTTGAGCGCCCTGTTTGTAATGTTTGACCGGGAGAAAAAAGCCGGCGGAAAAAAATAATTCTCAACAGTAGATTTACGCAATGCTTTTTTTTTCTTGCAAGTTCCCTTGCAAAATCTCATCAAGAACAATATTAATGAATATTTTCTATCATTGCATAGTGTAGCTCGCTAAATTGCAACGAAAGGAATGAAACGACTGTTTTTTTAATGTAATTGAAGTAATAATCAGGGGTGTATATACACCTTTAGCTAAATTCAGATAAAAGTCCTGCTTACATCGATTATAGATCCGTTATCACAAGGGCTTGCATCATATAGAAATGAATTAAGGCCACAACGGGCGAAATAAACGTTAAAATGGGTGTAGGACCTTTTAATATTATGTAAGATTAAAAACGAATCTTACTACTAATACTTTGAATCAAACACACTGGAAGCAGTAAGTAGCGCGATTACGCAGTACGTAACATTAAAAATCTAGTTCTTAAGTCTGTCACGCTTGTGCCTACTTCTTAAATCTGTAACAGATCAGACAAAAAGCAGACATTTCAACAACTAGCAGCGTGTGAACGTGTAGATAACGGACGAGTCACAAAAACGCCACAAAAAATACCCCTACATGTGTATCAATTTGTTGCTTACATTTATTTGTTGGCACTCAGATAATGTTTATTTTTTATTGCGTTATGCTCTTTAGTTTTTAAGTACGGGGTCGAGATTTATCGGAATTGGTCATTAAATAGACTGTGATACTTCAAGGAAAAGAATGTAGCCAGCTTCAACAGGGATCTGTTTTCGATAAACAACACGCTAGTATTTTCAAGTTAAAAATAACACAAGTTTTGTTACAAAATTCATTTTTGATTTAAGACGGACTTGTATGTCGTAACGGCAAACTACATGTGTTATGCAGTAATTTGTATTATATTTATATTCTTTATAAATTTCTATAATATTGAGTTCCTTTTGCCGCTTCTTCTCCAAAACGAAACACCTTTCGAGTCGGTGATAGTTTATTGACGTTCAAAGAAAGTTTTGTAAAGGATATGATTTGATATAATTTTTTCATTTAAAAATAAAAAAATCAAGTTCACTCCATATTTCATTATTGGTTTTCTCTAATGAATAAATATTTCAATAAATGTCTATTTGAATAGTCACCAAATATGCCAGACGTCTTGTAACGACCATATATATGCTTTTCTTTTCTTTCTAGTAGAATAAACGCTACTATCATCGGAGATGTGGCGGCGGCGTGCGCGGGCGCCGGTCCGCCGATAAATAAACATGCGCGCACGTCAGCGTCACGCCATATACAGCGCGACAAGCGCTGCGCATGCGCGCGCGCACGCTCTACGCCGACGTCACGTGGGGCACAATGTCTAAACGAAGTTATGGATCCCTGTTTTCGAACTTTTTTTCGTGAATGATTAACATGGGTTTTACAAGGCAGAACAGGCTACCGTATTACCAAAAAGGTTTGAGATGAATCGTTGCTTAAAGTTTATGGTACAGCAGAGAGAGATATGAATGTGTATCTGTGTATGTATTATGGACGTATATTAACAAAAACCATAAGAAAACTTTGAATTAAATATGTACTTAAAGAAAAAATACACGATAGTAATAATACTATGAAAATTTGTGCATAAGTATAATTTTTTATTAAATTTTCAAATAAAACATTAAAAACATAAAGACAGAATTGATTGTCTCTTGTAACTGTATGCTAAATCTTACGCTAATTAATAAATTGTCAATTATAAGGTATATTCTATCACACAATATTGCTTCTTTTTAAAACTACTGCAAAATCTTCTTTAATACTACGTAAATTAAATATTAATTAACGTACCTAAAAGTGACCACGAACTTCAAATGAAAGGCAGTTGCTACGTGTAAACTTCGTTAAGTAATTTCTTATTATAAAACATTAAAAATCCAGTTATTATGACAGCATTATGTTTATTAAAAGTTAATTGTAGGTACAATGGAAATTACTTTAAATAAAATGTTCACAGATTTTTAAGTTTTTTTTTAATATTCTGTTCTTATTCTTGAACTGCTTTCCTTTATAAAATTATCACCTTAACGTTACAACACTTTGTAGCCACCACACATTTTATTCAACGACATATTCAACCATGACCATATATTTGGAACGATAAATAAAACAATTATTCGAACAAATCCCTAAATGTCGCCGATTCAATTCGCGAGCGCGTATCGCTTTTCCCGCCAACGCCATTGTCTGCAAATGGCCGACGTTTACGGTCGCGTTCCGAAACCATGTTTGTAAATCCACAAAGAATGTTTAAGACGTTGCAATGACAAGGAATTTTGTTTTGCATAGGAAAAAGGCGCTGAGAAATAAAATTATTTCAAATAGAAGGTGCATTGGCGTGTGTGTTTTATTACATCCTTGGAAGAGATCTACGTAGATATTTATCGTATATATTCAGCAAGTTTATGTAACGCAGATAAGTAGCACTTATCGTATCGTTAATTCGTATTGTATCAAAAAACAATTCAGATTTCGTTGTTACCGCTAAAACATTAAAACAATATTTAATATTTCACCACATAAATTCAATAAAAAATATTTTAAATTACGTAGTTTATAGAATAATACTTGATATTTCATAGGCAATATACATAAAATAATTAATAAGTTGATGATCAATCTTTGTTAATAATAAAATTTTGTTTACCGGTTTCTCTTATTTATTTTAATTATAATAAGGGTTTGAAAAAAGATTGCTCCATAATCACGTAAGTCTATTCGCAGTCAGCCCACGGCCATTACGATTCAACTCGCTGCTCCAATGAATAGTAATGAATCAATTGCAGCCGAGATCACACCTCCCTGTATTTACTGCATTGTACAGACTACATATGTACTTTTATAAATGTAGTATACACATAATAGGTCTATATATCTACTATAAAAGCGACTGGGCATAAATATCACCTTTTGATATCATATGCTTAATGGAACACTGCCCCATTAGTAGATAGGTCAGAATTTAGTTAAATATAGATTCAAACTTCTGTTAGCGCCATCTACCGTCTAGCGTTCGAATTAAATTGGAAATACTCATTTTCCTCCAGCGATATATTAGTTTTAATTTTATACATGAACAAATAGGATAAGTTCCCATACCAAGATCTTTTTTGCCTATTCCCAACAATCGCCTTTTTTGAGTTGAGTCAGTATTCCATTAAGCATGCGATATATATATATTTAAAACAATTATAAATAAAAATGGGGTCATAACTCTCGTGGTATTACCGTTCTAAAATGTAGAGACTTCCTACAATATATTAACGAAACGCAGTGAAATCCATTTAACCGTGGTTACCGCGTAGAAACAGACACAATCAACCAGAAAAACAGACAAAAAATTCTAACAACTATAATCTGCGATAGTTTATTGACATTCATAAAGAGTTCTGTAAATAATCTACTTTGAATATAAATATTTTGATTTTGATTTTGATTTTGAATAACGGTTTCTCATATATTTTCTATATACAGCAATCAATTAAAATGTTATTACTTCTATAGAAGTATAGATTAACCTATTAAAATTCGTGTTAACATTCATTTGGATTCTCTCTGGCAGAGAGCCTTCATAGAGCCTTCTTCGTAAAAGAATCACGTAAACATCTCCAGTTACTTTAAGGTTAATCTTGACACGCATTGTGATTTCGTGTTAGTCTCAAAGATAATTCGCAGCATTGGTGTCGTGAAACCGTGATAGAATTACATATTAAATATATAATTGTGTAAGTTAAAAAATGGGGAATGCTTTCTTGCCGCTATAAGGCAAATATCCCATATATTCTTACTGTAATATACGGTGTAAATCTTCATTTTCATTTTTTTTAAAACCGTTAAACCGATTTTGAAAAAAAACATTACATAAAAGAGGATACTAGAGCATACTTCTCGTTGTTCTAACTCCCGCCCACGGCCTCTGTTACTTTTTTTTACGTGAGAAGACTAGCAAATAAGCATGCAAACCACCTGATATTAAGTTGTCGCAGCCCATAGACATTCACGTACAACCACAAACACGACTGAACTCCTATCTGAGCTCGAACGTAGATGCGTTGTTACTCCTGAGGACTAAGATGGTCGCATCGCCTCAAAGTGTAACCGACAACTGCACCTCTTCAGCCGAAACACAAGTAATGCTTTACGGGGGATTATAAGAGAGTCGGAACTACCACCCCCGTCGTACTAAATTTCGCCCACCATCAAAACCTACTTAACCGTCCATCCGTCCGTACTTTACCGTCTACACAAGCCGTGGAGCTATATACTCTTTGCTACTAGCGGTCACCCATTCAATTGCCGACCACGGCCGATATTTCTTAACTTTGTTAATTGTCTATGGTCTAAGCGGGCTGTGCGTGCTTTGAATACACACAAACTCATTTATTATAACCGAATAAACTCCACGATGACAAAAAACAACAAAAACTCAGCTACTCTTTCGTCGTAACAAAAGAAACAGTTTTTTGGTAGTCATTTATGGCGCTTGATTGTTATGGTGTCAGATAATGGAAATTAATGGCGGGCTCGTGCTCACTGGCTGAATGCAAATTGATTTTAATTTTGTGAAACTCGTAACCACACTTGGCATTCTCGCGTATTTATGGTCCGAAACGCGATGTGTGATTTCCCAGAAACGATTATAATCTACCGAGATATTATTTTGGAAGCAATTTCGTTAACCTCACCCCTCAGATTTACTCTACCGTCGTAAATTAAGAGAATTGCATTTTCTAATTTATAAAGACCGTATAATTATTAGGAGAAGCACTATATTGTTTAACATTTCAAAGGAATTGAGATTTTTTCGTAGGTCCTACTAACCCCAACATGACCAACGGATCTTTGGGATCATAATTATTGTTATGTGTGTAGATATTTTGACAGAATAGTTTATTTTATATTACAACTAGCCATTCCCTGCGAATTTTCTTGATTATAATCCTCTATATACCCCTTATACATATAAACCTTCGAATTGCGTCACTCTGTCTATTGATAAAAATGGCAATAAAATCAGTTGCATAGTTTGAAAAACCTAAACGTACAGACGGAGCGAAGCAAATTTGTTTTATGCAATGTAGAGATTAATAAAAAAAATCGTATTTTTTTTTGTTTTTCGTTTTCTCGATGTCGGATTATGTACATGAAGAATCGAACCCGATGCAACAATATCACATAAATATCCATGTGTATATGAACACAGATATTTATAATATCCGCTTTTAATCTCTTACTTCAGATAATAAGAATACGGGTATGTATATCATAGTCATGGATATCACTATCTAACGAACAGGATTCGCAAGGCTTCAGGTATTGCACATGCAGAACATAGTCCCGAAGTGTGTCGATAGGCGGTCCGCGGTGCTGGCTCGGTTCCAACGTGACACTTAGCTCGAACGTTTCCTGCTATTAGCCACGAGCCTAGCATTGTGGCGACCATCTCATTATTCACCTGCTTGACTTTCCATCCTTAGTCGGTACCCACTGTACTTCTTGATCCTCTTCATCTTCTCTCTCTTCTTCATGATTCAATTGGGCACCATTCGTCATCTTATCAGAACATCTTTATTTTATTTAGATTACATTCTCTCTTTCTTCATTTTACTAAGAACCGGGTATTAACGATTAACATTTTTTGTATATATAAATGTATTATCAGAATGTATTGTATATGTAAAATGTATAAATTCCACGATGACATTAGTTTAAAGTCACAATTTTCTACTATCTTGCAATTGAAGGAATGCAGGAAAAATTAACACGAAAGTGTGTATCGACTGTTAACGTAACACTCGTAGGATTTGTCGCATAAATAGCCGCTTATCTGTATTGTAAATTCGTTGCAAATGTGAAGAAACATGGCGATTTCATATTTGCAACGAAAACTGAAATATCAAATGAACAAATCCACATATTGCTAAGCGGTCACTGTTGCCCTTGGACATCTATAACCAACTACATAAAGAACAAAAGTCTTTTTTAGCCTACCACAAGTTCTCAGTCTCATTGCGATTTAGTAAGTAAAGAATGTCCTAACCTTGTAACCCTATATTAAGGTATTTCAAAAAATAAATAATATACCAAGACACTGTTGTACCTACACACGTGACATATATGAGTTCGACTTTTCTTTAACATTACAGAATATTACGAGTATAAACATTTAGAAACTAATTATATTCTAAGATGTCTTTTGTTGTGTCATCAACATTCTAACCCTAACTGGAACCTTGGCTTTCACCCCACAAGGACGTATAAGGCGCCAATCTATCAAACTGTCAATCATCCGATATCCGCAAGATCGCATCAACCAAATACAGAACTCCATAAAGTAAATAGCAGACAATTCGATTGACTACTATTTTCGGAATAGAAATCGCCGTGTGGTTTTGCTTTATTTTTTGCACTGGCAACAATAAAAGTTTTTAATAATTCATAAGGGCACGGCGGTGTCCGCGGTTGGCAGTCGCGCGGGCGCATTCGTGTCACGTGCGCGCGTATGCGATCACATTGATAATTCTACAAGGCAAAAATAGTGCTATTCCCACGTTCGTAAAATCACGATGTTTTACATCGCCTCCCTGGTTTTTTGCAAAGCTGGAGGGATACACGTTCATTTCTTGAAAAACCGCCATCTTGTTGATCTTTTTATGATAACATGGCTTCGGTTATGTTTCCTTTTTTAAGTTATTTCTCGGTAGCAAACTACTGGTTATTCATGTAACATTTTAAAAATACTTCAGCTTCAAAATAGTACTTAATTGTGGGATTTACCTTCGAATACAAAAAGAAAATATTTAATTACAAGAATTACCTTTAATTTTATGGTTTACCATAATATTTAATGCTGAAAACTACCGTAAATAACATCATAAAGCCAAGAAAAAAAAAATACATCGCATGATTATAACGAAACCCAATTACAGATATTGTACGTGCTTAATTAAAAAGAGCTTACGGACCGCCCGAAGACACTGATGAGCTGCAATTTTAACTCAATCGTCGTGAAATTTTTTGGTATTTTTTTGCAAAAATCTTCAGAAATTTACCGACAAATTCATAATTAGCGTGACTGAGATGTTAAAGACGGCATGTTTGTGTTATTATCGGCAATAATACAAGTTTAATTTAAAAAGACAGTAACGAATGTGAATGCTAAATGCATTAAGATTTCATTTCACTTAATTTTTAATCAATTTTAAGAATGAGTAAAGCGATTACGATTTTTTGTTGCACAAGAGTGTCTCTAAAGTCTCTTACTATTATGATTTAACATAGTAATTATATAATGAATCAATATCGTAATAAGTTTAATTGAAAAATCTATGCAGTTCAATACTCATAATTAGATATTATAAATTGAATCATACTGCTTAACTCATAAAGAAATACAGGATTTAGTTATCAAAAAAAGATACGTTGATTAAGTAATAAAATTTTCGTGATAAAAAAATATAAAAAATTCAAAGGTCACAGGACTAATTAAATGTACTACTTAAATTAAGGAAGATTTAATTTGCTGTTACTTATACATAATTATGTCGCTACTTCAAAACAAAAGGGCCACAACGCGAATAGACTTAATTTTACAGGAGAGCCATTTAGTTTTCAAAATCAGTTCTTGTATAATTGCTCAGTAATTTTAAAACTGATAAATAGGTGTTATACACTGTTAGAAAGATATTTTTATTCTGTTTTTAATGGTTGATTTGGATATGTGACCGAAAAACATTGAATTTTTACAATAAAAAGGATTTTGAATATTTTTGATTTGTGGCCCTTTTGTTTTAAAGTAGCGATGTATAGATTCTTCCAATGAATTTAATTTGTAAATAACTATCAAGGTTTGAAATCCTACCAATAGACCATAGAAGAAATATTAATAAATAGATGAATCACAATCAATAAACCCGATAAAAAATACAATGATAGAATTTATTCTTCACATTTTATCAAAAACTAAATCTATAACGTTCCAAATTCAAAAATTAAACCTAACACTGACACGCGACGTGAATTTTAGCAGTCCACTATTATTAACACAGAAATAGATTTTATACATAATAACAAATTTATGTTTTACATTAAAATCCGAATTCATAACGTTCGAAATTCAAAAATTTTACCTAACACGTTGACATCCAACATAAAATTTAACTGTCCACTATTATTTACACAGAAATGAATTTTATAATAACAAAATATATTTGTTACATTTTTAAAAATCGAAATTATAACGTTCGAAATTTAAAAATTCAAACTTGCACCTTGATACCTGACGTTGATTACCGCTCGCTACAAATTTAGCTGCCCACTATTATTAATGCATTAAGGTGAGGTTTCCGCACGTTACGAGCTCTTTATGTAAGGATAATCCCACGTCAAAACTTCGGTAGAAGTCATACTTTTATAAGTAAGAAAATAAAGATTGGAAGGCAGTATTTTTAATTAAGAATATTTTCACGGACCGCTTGAAAAAAAGTTAGGATTGGTCTGACAATCAAGTTTATACTTATAAGTCAAGATTTCTTTTCATAAGTAAGTAAATGGATTAGTGAGTAAAGATGTTTTTTTTCATATTTACAACGATGAAAATCTTAAAACTAATTACAATAAAAACCTAACCTAAACAATCTAAAGGGAGTGCGTGCCCATGCGGCATGGTTCCAAAAACACCAGCTGCATTCCCGCGCTGGATAGCAATCGCAATTCTCTGTGCGAGATATGAATGATGTTTTGAATGAGCGATTTCAAAAAAAAAAAATTATTTGCAGAAATATTTTCGAAATTGCTTTTGTACTTTTAAGTAATTTCATATAGAAATCGATATTATTTTATAGACATCCAAATTTTATGATTTTTTTTGAATAAAAATATTTTGATTTTTTTATTGTTATTTTTTCAGGTTCTATACCTACATTTTCCAGATTTCATAAAAAATACTAACTTACTTCCGTACCGTATATCGTATATGCAAAGCTGTAGACCTAATAGAAATATAAACAAATGATCTTTTACTTCAGATAATAAGAAATAGAATTATCAAAACTCACTCCTTAGTTATCTCTTATGCTAATAAACAACCAATCTACGTAATTAAAGATTTATAAATTTCTCGTTTTGGGCTGTGCTTTGGATCTCTAGATCTAGTTAAATTTAATAGCAAATCCATATTTATGATATTCTTTACAGATAAAGCCGCCGGTGATAAGAGGGATGGTTCATATGTTACGCTGAGAATTGCAATTACTATTCAACACGGGTATGCAGCTAGCATTTTTGAAGCCATACTGCATGGACTCGGGCTCCCTTTAGATTGTTTTGGGTTGGGCTTTTATCATAATTAGTTTTAAGATTTCATCATTGTAAATATTTACATAAATTAGATTAAATTGAAAAAAATATACACTTTATATCCCGTAAGAACACAAAATAATGGCAACATTAGCTCACCTTTGATACGGCAGCGGAGAAACCGGCCTGGCACAAGCCCGTCTTGCGTTGCCCCGTGCTTGCTGCAAAATTTAAAAATCAAATTAATCACACATCGACCACAGAATATCATAACATCACAGACCAGATATCAAACAGAACAACACCATAATCGTTACGATTTAACCTTTAATTTATTTGATACTGTTTATAAACAAAAGATTTAAGTAAAAAAGTTACTTTTTTCCAAATAAATGTAATCAGTTTTCGTAAATTGTTTTTGTATATATTTAGAACAAATTTTTGATCATATAAAGCCACTACCAGCTTTGGAAATGTATAAGTATATTTGGTTTTTTTCCCCCTTTTTTAAATAATAACCAAGTGTAAAATCAAATTCACGTGATATACATTAGAAACGACGACAAAACTAGTTTATATCACATACCAAATTAATGGCTAAACCAATGTGGGCATATCTTTAGTTAGAATACTTTACATAAATCCGAAAAGAAATGCTGATAGATCTTTTCCATCGGAATGTAACTAAATTATTATCATTTAACAGCGTCTTCGTATATGTTAAAATTATGAGATTTCTTATCTGGGTGCTATTTCTGTTCGATATCTGGCCGTAGACAACACCGAAAATGATAGAATGTAGTGCAAAACGAACATGAACAATAAAATATAATAATAATGATATTTTTCCCTCCATCCAAACTAGAGCTGAATATTCCAAGGAATTTTCTGAACAGCCCTAAAAGTACACTTTGATTTCAGAGATAAATACCTAATATCTATGTAAGATCAAAAGATCTTACGGGTTTAATTAAGAATTTATGAACATGATTTCCGCATATTATAATTAAAACCAAATGATAATTGTCTTTTAAAAGTATAACACAAATACGTTGTCTACGACTATCTACACAATATTACAATGACATGCAATTTTTTTTCACACGAAAATATTACAAATTAGGTAGGAAAATAAAAATGACTTTTATTAATTTGTTTCCATATTATTTCGTTTACGTTCGTTATTATTCGTTCATTCGTTATTAATTTTACACACGGAACTTTATTGCAATATATTGGCAGCTTCCGCAATGCCACATTCAGTAAAATATTAAAAAGAAATTGATTTCAAAAAAAGAATGATTGTTTTAATTTGTATAAAAATATTTTTTTATTTGTGTTTTCAATATCTACAATCAAAAAAGTTGCCAGTACGAAGTAATCAATATTTTAATAATAGTGTAATATAATGTTGTCAGTATTAAATGATATTATTATTACATCGGGGTTTGTTGAGTCCGGGACCAGGCAATGTAGATGACGGTATTAAATTCATTTCTCGTGTGTTAACGTGACCGTGACATGACAATGTACATTAAATAGTCCGAGAGCCAGCAACAGATAATTGTAACCAATTCCTTCTCAGAAAATAATTCGTAAAATACTTCATAGAAGTATACCATAAATAGCGACCCGGCCCAGCTTCGCGCGGGCAATAGCGTTTATATTTACTTACAGTATTTTTCTTTCATACATGCATCCAGTCATTACCTAGTTGCTAAACTAACAATTAGAAACATCTATTTTGAACGACGACTGGATCATTATATTGAATTTAAATATTTAATTTCTCGCCCCATTTAAAAAAAAAACTTATTATACACCGAAACCTTCCTCAGGTATCACTCTACCTGTTGTTAGAAACTGTGAGTAAATTCATCCAGCACTTTTTGAGTTTACCGCGAACAGACAGACAGACATGTGATGGGGGACTTTGTTTTATAATATTTAGAAAAGAAGAACGACAACTGTTGTCCCGAGAGTGAGACAAACAGTGGCGGATATACACGTCAAAAATATTAACCTCACCGATGCTCCTTCCACCCACGGGACCGCAACTGACGTTTACGAAGCTTCACGATACACATCACTGAAGTATTTTACGAGTAATCGCCGGATAAGAAATGGTTGACGCAATTTGCAACCGACTCGTGGACTAAAGTAAGTACTACACTGTACAGGTGCTGTAACATCGATACCACAAATACATACTCACCCTCTTCCACCGTACGATACCCTAGACAAAATATATAAGTATATAATATAGCATAACAATCGTACATAATATATTATTTTCATTCATATAATGTAAAACGCAGGCACCAATCATCGCATAATTATTAGTATTTTAATTTAATTAATACATTAAATCATTATTATATAAGAATATATAAGTATTTTAAATATAAATGTCAACATTCCTTGTCTTTTTCAGCGAATATTAATTATAATAATTATTATATTAATTTAATTTTAAATTATTATATAGCAACACTGAAAAATAGTTTGTATTGTGTGTTGTAATTTTTGTTTGCAGTGTGTAGTTGACATTACAATGTTTGGAAGACGTTAAAAATATAATAAAAAAGTATTCAATGCTTTTAACGTAATTATTTAAAAACAAAGATATAATTTAGATCTTATTATGCAAAATAAGTCGTAATACATAAACTTAATAATGAATCAGTGACTTGCAGCTCGTGTTCTGTCACGCTAATTTCACCTCTCGAGCCGCCATTACCGGCGGAAGTGAACGCGGGCTTTTCGCGCGCGTTTAGCTTGGCATTATGAATCTGTGACGTGACGCCATGACAGCTTTGCTTTTTACTAAAATAACAAGCTATGCAAAGATATTTTAATTTGCGATTTAATACAATATTTTTAATTAATGAAGTAAATTATTTCATTAAATGTTATTAATATGGAATTGAAATAAAAAAAATATATAAAGTGATTATTATCATTATACAAAAATAAAAAAGGATATGTATTAAAACTGTTGCGTAATACATATTTTATGCTGTATCAATATTTCATAAAATTTTATGAAAGTCATTTTTAAAATAGCATATCATATTTTTCACTTCACACGCGTTATTTAGATTTTTTACACATACAAGATTATCAATATTTATTTTTTTTTACTATGAGAAAAATAGCAAACTAATGTACAGGCCACTTGATATTAAGTAATCATTGTAGGCAATGGACTTTTAACTTCAAGTAAAGTGTTGCTACTTTTCAGATCTAAGGTCGCCCTTCGCTTTTAAGTGTAGCCGACAACCGCACTTCACCAATCACGGCGGATTATAAGGATGGCGGTGATACCTCCCCGATCGAACTAGATAATACACATATTATGTAGCCGGTATATTTATGTAACTTCACAGATAGAACATGACATGTGAAACTTACAGCTCCTACAGGGCGAGAACTCCTTGACCTCGTTGACGTCTGGCGTCGTCGCCACGTAGCAGGAGCCAACAGCGTCACGTTGGTTCAGCTTCGCAGTCACGAATGACACGTAGCGAGGAGCACACGCCTGTGAAAAATAAAAAAAACTTATTAACACTTTCCCTGCGATGTACATCACTGCTGTGTATTACTCGGCGCTACGCGCTTGCGTCT
>DWON01002190.1:0-21460 GCA_018251015.1 Phocides pigmalion okeechobee
CGGAGCGCTATGACATGAGGCTCTTCAAAAAAGGTGCAAAAAGAGCTCTCCTTCAAAGCCGGCGATGCATTGGCGATTCCTCTGGTGTTGCAGATGTACACAGGAGACGGTGATTGCTTTCCATCAGGCAGCCCGTCTGCCTTATCGCTAGGCTAATATATAAAAAATCAGTAAGACTTTCACAAATATATGGTTTATGATATGAAGAGTAACTAGGCTTTTTATTTTTGAAACAGTTTTAGGGTTCTGTACAAATAATTAAAGCCCATGAAATGCAATTTGATATTTACTGACTTTTCGACTTTTCACGTGTGATATTAAGCGTGACTTTAATTATCTCCGTCAAAGGCCTTCTACAAAGCCTTATAAGTAGCAATTTTCAAGGTGGTTGAACTTGTTGAACAGAGACATTCCATCAGCTCTGTATGAACTTGGTCACAGTTGTCCATGGGCGGCAGCCACTGACATCAGGTGAACTGCACGTTCGTTTGCTACATCTTTATTGACTTGGTTACAAAAGTTCATTGGCAGCAGTGTCTGACATCAGGTGGACAGCACGTGCGTTTGCTACATCTATATTGACTTGGTTACTAATCCCCATTGGCGGCAGCGACTGACATCAGGTGGACTGCACGTTCGTTTGCTACATCTTTATTGACTTGGTTACAAATGCCCATTGGCGGCAGCGACTGATATCAGGTGGACTGCCTGTTCATTTTCTATATTCATTTTATGAAAACAAAATACGAATTTAGTATTCGGTAAATACATCCATTTTACAAAACCAAAGTACGAATTTATTCAGTAAATATTGTGAGCTCAATACCTAAATACCTAGATTCTAGATAATGTGGCTCAATAAATAATCAGTTTTGAATCAAAACACGTGCGGAGCGTAATTGCCTCTGTCAGTACATATTCAGTTACAATATCCTGAGGGAATATTTACTAAACTCACTTTGATTCGCGACTTTGCTTTTCTTCTAAAAGGGAAACATAAACTTATTTATTTTTTTAACGCAAGACAAAAAGGCTACAAGCCTATAAGGCCATAAGCCTGTAAGATATAAGGCTAAGTATTATCAAACACACGCTCAACAAATTTTTAAAATTCCGTGTATATTTAACAGTTTTTTCCCGGAAATTGTTAAGTTACTACACGTAACATCAGCTATCTGTCAGTCAAAGTCAAGATCTAGTCATATTTCACTTAACTGAGGTTTTTGTGCAGAATACTAATTGGTTTCTAAACTACAATTACTAAACTACAAGTACCTTAGTCATTTCTTACAACGTCACCTCTCTACCCGTGAAAGTTCCGTCAAAATCAGTTCAGCCATTACGAGGATTACCCGGAACAAACACACAACATTTTTAAAAGTAATTTTGTTACATACTCGTGTATTATTCTTACGCATATTTTATCACGACTAAACTTAAAACGAGTACCTTCTGCCTTCATATGCTTATTAAAAAAGGTTTTATTTCAACATTATAAGCAGACACTTCAACTTTATTTATACATACACATAGATTGGTATTTACGAATAGCAAGAACGATTACATTACCTAAATGTTGCTTAAATCGTAACTAAATATTGGACATAATATTTGCGCACTAATATTCCATGAAATCTTCTACATCAGTTAACCGTTTTAATGATATGAAAATGTATATAAATAAAATGATAGAGGTATTTTTTCGTCCTCATAATCCGCCGTAAAGCATTTTCACCCTTCCAACCGATTCACAAGTGATTCTGTACTGTATATAGGTGCTGTAGCCGGTTACACTTTGAGCGAGGCGACCATCTTAGTTCTCAGGAGAAGCAACGTATCTACGTTCGAGTTCAGATAGGATTTTGGTTATGTTTGTGGATACATCATAAATGGATGAATAGATTACTATATATGTTTTGTTTTAATATGATATCTAACTGGACCTAATATTAATACGAAGTTTTAAATCATAATCCAAGCCTTGTTGCAGACGGAAATGCGGGAACGCCTTCCTACTTCCGCGTTTCCGTCAGTTGCGTCCGGCCACGGCAATTCCACCTGGAATTTTAGAGTTTTATCTATATACGGACTTATTGAATTAACGTACTCGTATTTACAATAATGAAATTCTTGAAACTAATTATAATAAAAGCCTAACGTAAACAATCTAAAGGCAGTCCGTGCCCATGCGGTATGGTTCCAAGAACACTAGCTGCATTCCCGCGTTGAATCGCTATCGCAATTCTCTGCGCAAGATATGAACTAAATGAGATTTTTGTTTTAATATGATTGCCTTGGACTCGAGTATTAAAACGAATTTTTAAAACGTAGTCCAAGACTCGTTGCAGGCCTTTTCACTTCCGCTTCTCCACTAGTTACATCCGGCCTCGCCAGATCCACCTGAAATTATAGAGATATATAATTATTTATGCGTAGATCAAAAACTGATCAATAGAATTTTAGTTATAGTTAACAGTTTCAGAGGTTACTTTGGGGAAATCTCTGCTATTAAGTTGTTGTTATAAACTATTTTGCAAAAAGCTACAACAATGTATGTATAATTTTGTATATTTCTAAGCACGCACTACAAGAATAGGAAAAAGTGAAGAGAATAGAAATATATACCACTATACATATTAATACCAACACGTGTTTCCCCCCAAAACGACTAACAACCAACAATTTAATAGAATATTTTTTTACACATTTCTTTTTTATTTTCATCAAAAACTTATGAATAGATTGCTAAATATTGTTTATTATTGTTTTACTTAGATACTTTGTCTTTACTTTAAAACAAATATCGTCAAATCTTAATTTAATATGAAGTTATTATATTTTATAAAAGTATATTTTAAAATAACCATACATTTACCGATGTATTTTCTTGGCGTGTAGATGTGTGGCAAGCGGGGTGGTGTTAAAACAATTAATAATGCAGACAGAGACACGGGTAGTAGCTAGTATTATAATATAACGAAATCGGTAAAAATAACGAGTATCATATAATCTTAAATGTTAGCAATTAACGAATTCGTATTTAATTTTCAAAAAATATGTAATCTTTTTCACAACTCCATAAAATATGTTTCAGATAATATAAGAAATTATAGAGAGACGTGTTCAACAGACGCACAGAATCTTTTCAGATTAACTGTCATAATCTTCAGTTAACAAAGTAATTATATAATTAGGTTTTAATTTAATATAATTTACTTCGCTTTACTTTACCGAACTTTAATTTAATCTTATTTCATTAATTTTTAAGATGTGTTAAATGTTTCTAAAAAATCTGCACTTTTCCAATTAGTCGGATTCAGGTTAGTCGACTCCACGAATGATCAAAACGGCGAAATATACAGATCTTAAACAAGGCTACGTGTAATAGTTCTGCCGTTTGCCGTGGAAACATTAGGACTATTGAGTTGCGATGCTCGAACATTTTATAGGCACCTATCAGAGCGGTTAATCGGCTCAGCGAATGACCAAAGGGCTTACCTCGGCGAGAGGATTCTGACTATTCAATGAAGCAATGTTGCCAGCGTTTTGGGAACTCATTCAAAGGACAGCAATTTGTTACGACGAGCCATGCAGCTAGTTCGAAATATCTGCAATTAAATAGCGATATTCGAGAGTACCCGTTACATAAACAAATGTAGTCCATACAAATATTATAAAGCTAAAAACTAATTGTTGCGTGGATCGTTGTCACTGCTATATTACGTTTTAACTGCTTAAACAGGTAAACTTTAAACCCTCACCTTAATCAGAGCTAAGCCGTTACCACGAGTCAAACAAATGTTATAAAGCTAAAGACTGTTGCGTGGACCGTGATCACTGCTAAATCACGTTTTAACTATTGTGTAAGCAAGTGATAATGAATTTGTAATACGCACATACAAGTTGTTCAGAAATGTCAATGGGCAATGACCACTTACCTTAAGACGAAATGGACTGACTAATGAAATGGAATTACCATGGACTGAAAGTTCGTTGTCCACTTCCATTTTATAAAAAAAGGATTATAAAGGTTGTTTAGAAATGTCAATGGCCAATGACCACTTACCATAAGATGAAATGGACTGACTGATAAAATGGAATGACCATGGACTGAAAGTTCGTTGTCCACTTCCACTTTATAAAAAAAAGGATTATTCAAGTTGTTTAGAAATGTCCATGGGCAGCAATGGAGCACTTACCATCAAGTAGACAACGTGTCCATTTTCAACTTCCATTTAATAAAAAAATATAGCCAGTTCCTTCACAATGTTCATAATGTCCATTATGCTCTACACTTAAAGGACTTACTCACATTAGAATTAGTCAACTTGAACATATTAAGTTGTTGTTAAAATTACCAACAACGTGTTGGTACTGATATGTGTAATGGTATATATTTTTAATCAAATCAAGTTTTCCTATCCGGGAGGGACGATGGGCATAGTTTTTCCTTTGAAATATATATCATTATTAGTGATGGCGGATTGTTGCAAAGTAATTTTACCAACAACTTAATAGCATGGATTTCCGCAAAGTAACGCCTGATACTATTAACTAACTTGGACATAATCTAGCAAGTTGTAACTCTCAAGTAGTTATAAGCTGGGTAGCTTATATACCGTATACAAATACTATTAGAGCATGTTAACACTTTCCCTGCAGTGTACACTACTGTGTATACCGCGGCGCTGTGATGTTGTACGCTTGGGGCAGGGTTGCCATGTCACGCGGTGGAGCCAGTTAGGTGCAGGCGTGGGTGACCATGAGAGGTAGAGGTCCCATGGTAGCAAGAGACGCTTAAGTATGTCTTACATATTTAATATGTATATACAGTCTCGTCACTCAAAGAATGAATCAATCTATCAATTAATGAATCTTAACAAATAATACATTAGCTTATATACTAATTATCCTACGTGATCTTATGCACTTAGTTACAAGAGCGTGATCCTAAAGTAAACTTATATACTACCTTACTCGCTAGAATTGCCAGCGCATCTTCAGTGTAAAGAAGTTAGCTCCAGATTAGTGCCGCCTCCCGCAACGCTGACTCGATCGACATGAGCGTCGCAGTCAAAGCGTTAAGTTAGGAGAATCCCACCAATTGGGGAAGTTTCACGTGCGCTTGTTGAGGAACTAAATTACGTAAATGTACGTAGTAACACTAAACAACACTTTGTGCAGCTTGACAGGTTAGTATTGGCATTTAGGAGTTGTCTAACTATTAAGAACGTGGACTAATACTCTTGCATCGTATTTTATCGAAAGGAAAATTCAAATTCAAAAAATTCTCAGCGCTTTTTTTTAAATCAGTCCTTGATAAACAAAGATTACATGGTACAAGTTATCATAAAAATATTTATAATAAAGGTCTACCCTACACAATCTAAAGAGAGTTCGTGGCTATGCGGAATAGTCTAGCCGCATTCCCGTGTTAAATAGCAATCGCAATTCTTTGCGCGAGATATGAACCAGCTCTCCTGGCATCGGCCGCGTTGATCAAACGTGGAAGTAATTGTTTGAGAAATTAAAGTAAATGTACAATAACGCAAAATAATGTGACTGCCAGCGCAATAGCGAGATGTTAAAACGAGGTTTTATATCGAAAACCTCATTACAATACCCCGAAAATCATAACAATACTTTGGTCTATCGTACAACGGTCAGTACCTTTAAAAAAAAGTAGCAATAATATTATATATACAAAAATGAGGGGCCCTTCTGTCTACGTTTCCAATATAAAAAACTGTAACACAAATTGAAAGTGTCAAATGAAAAAGAGTAACAAGAACAAATTGGAAAAAACGAGACAGACATAAATATTTCTTTAAAAAGACTCTCTTGCAATTATACGGAATAGGGTCAGCGTATTTGCATAATAAAGTTCCCCTTCCCGCGCGTATGCTAAGGGAAACGTCAATGAATGAATCCTTTTGTGTAGAATCAAGATCAATGTCAATAGAGGGGCCCCTTTCATGCAGATCTCAAGTTCAATGTCAGTGTCAGCCCCTTAATATAGATAACGGTTAAGTTCAATGACAATGGAGGGATCTTTTCCTGTAGATCTCTAGTTCAGTGTCAGTGACAGTGCTTTAAAATTGATAACAGTCAAGCTCAATTAGCAACGGAGGGACCTTTATATGTAAGTCTCTAGTTCAATGTCAGTAAAAGTCCTATAAATACAGATAACAGTCGAGATGAATATCAATGAATATTTTTAAGAACCATCTAATATTCAATATACACTTGACTAATATCTTAATACGTGACTAACAAGTCAATTAGTAATTTACATCTGGTTTGCACAATGAAGGTCCCCTTCCCGTATGTATTCTAAAGAAAACGTTAATGACAGGACCCTTTATTGTAGAATCAAGTTCAATGTCAATGGAGGGGCCCCCTTCATGTAGATCTGTAGTTCAATGTCAGTAACAGTCCTTTAAAATAAATAACAGTCAAGTTGAATTACAATGGAGGGATCTTTTCATGTAGATCTCTAGTTCAATGTGACATGCCTTTAAAATAATTAACCAAGTTCAGTGTCAATTGAGGAGTGCTTTCGTATAGATCCTTTAATCCTAGACCTTTAATATTGATGACAGTCGAGCTTAATGTCGATAAATGAATTGCTTAAGACAGATAGTTGGTTCTGTCTTATTCAATATACACTTAACTAATAAGTTTACACGTGACTAACAAGTCAAGTGGTAATTTACCTTTTTTTTGGGGAATAGTTTTGGAGAATAATTTTTTGAAGTTTAAAGGTGGTAGAGCCATAGTTCGCCCGGGGCACCGCCGCTACCCTCTTAACCCACCGTAAAGCAACATGTTCTTCATGTATTGTGTTTCGGTTGGGGTTGCTATATATATAAACAGTCTTGGTAATTCACCTATAATTATGAAAAATTAGAGACTAAGTATGGCTAATAGAAGAATCAAATCGCTTTTTCGTCCGGCGAACATTAGTCAACAGAGCACTCGAGAGCCGATAAACTGATTTTAAGTTGAAATTCACATTCATTAAATTGAAAAAAAAAACGTCATAATTTAAGTTACATAATAACGTATTAATTACAATAAGTAAAAATCTTAAAACTAATTATAATAAAAGCCTAACCTAAACAGTGCCAAGGTGGTCCATGCCCTTGCGGCATGGTGCCTAGGTGGAACGCTAGCCGCGTCTTCCGCGTTGAATAGCACAATTCTCTGAACGAATCTTCTCGAACTCAAAAACAAACAAACGAAATCAAAAACAAGGGGGAGGAAGTGGAACAAACACGTATCCTCTGCATTCAATTTATGTCGCCAAGCCGCAAGCGCGTTACGCCGCGCAATACACAGCACTGTTTTACGCTGCAGGAAAAGTGTTAAATGATTGGGTTTTTTTCTAGATGCAAGTAACTGTTATATGCATTTTTATGTGATGTAAAAAAAAATGTAGGAAGTAGAAGGTGACTAAGTGAATTAGCATCGGTTAATTGTTGGTATTTTTATTCTTTTATTTCATTGATTGATCATTACCATCGTCATCATCGTCATCATTGTCATCGTCATCGCCGTCATCATCATGATCACCAATCGTCATCATCATTATCATTTCAGTGGCCATGATATGGTTATGGACCAAACGTTTTAAAGTAAATGAAACAAACGTAAAATGTACGTAATAAATAAGATTAGCAGTGATTAGGTATTTATTCTGATTGGCTTTGAGCTCGTTTCGAGAGAATTATAATCGTTATTCTATTGAATGTGGCTCAGCACCACGCCTTATGGTCACGAACTCCCTTTAAAATATTTAAGTTAGGCTTCTATTAATTAGTTATAAGGTTTTCATTATATTCCATATACATATATTTCATACAGACATACAGATAAACAGACAAAATGAAAAACATTGTTTTGGGTTCACTTGCGTATATAAAGGCACGCCATTATGAATTTTTAAATATATTTAGACATTACGTAGTATGTAATAGCCATGTAGACATCGACCAGTTACAGTAGATATATTATAGTATATAGTATTATAGATATGGATAACCTATTGAATATAAAATTTACGAATTATTAGAGCGTTGCGTTGCTAGCAATTGCACGAGGAAGCTCTTGAAATAGAATCCTTGGCTTATCTCGTTAGTCTCAGCAAATTGTTATCTTCACAGAGCAGCAAGTTGTATTCTCAATCTCTCGGTACCCGTAGTACGTACTTTGAAACGGAATGAACATTATGTATTGTAGTTAATGAAAATCAAAATCAAAACATTTTTATTCAAAGCAGATTCTTTACAGAACTCTTGAACGTCAATAAACTACTGACTCGTAAGGTGTTTTGTTTTGTAAACGAGTCGGCGAAAAAAACTCCAAAACACACATCTTTTCCATTTTTTCATCTTTAAAGGTGGGAGAACTATAGTTCGACCGGGTCGGTACCACCGCCACCGTAAAGCATTACTTGTGTTTCGGTTGGAGAGGTGCGGTTGCCGATTACACTTTGAAGAGGGCGACCATCTTAGTCCTGAGGAGTAGCAACGCATCTACTTTCGAGCTCAGATAGGATTTCGGTCATGTTTGTGGTTGTACGTGGATTTCTATGGGCTGCAACTACTTAACATCAAGTGGTTTGCATTCTCGTTTGCTACTCTTTAAATATAAAAATATGCAAAGTAGATTCTTTACAGAAATATTTTTGAACATCAATAAACTACCAACTCGTAAGGTGTTATGTTTTGGAGACGAGTCGGCGAAAGAAATTGCAAAACATACATCTTTTCCAACATAAAAAAGGTAATTAACAAAAAATAACTTAAATTAATGGAGTAAGTGGAGCTGGAGTAGTTTCAGACCACACGAGTTTATCATTTAGATAATCATTGGTTTTATAATACGCCTTTTGACAAATTATTGGTTTATTAACTAATTTAAAGTTCTTTTCTTATAAATTTGTGATATGTTCTGGTATCTTATTGTAGTAGCGATCACAGTTTCCCATGAATGATTTGGCTACTTTACGTAATCTATAGTCAGGGGCAACCAATTTATCTTTGTTTATGGTATTAAAATTACTATTATTACAGTTGTTGATAAATTTATTATTGTGCTTCTAACATACATTATAGTTTCATGTATACGTATGGATAAATAATAAGAATATATATAATAATAATATCAGGAGTTACTTTGCGGAAATCCATGCTATTAAGTTTTTGTTAAAACTACTTTGCAACAATCCGCCACCACAATGTGAAGTGGTATGTACTTCAAAGCATGCACTGTTATGGTTAATCGGTGACTCACCGATTAACCGTCGCAAAGTCAACTTACCTTTAACTTACTTACTTGATGATGTTCCGTTTCAGGCAAAAACACGTGTTGGTACTAATATATGTCATCTTATATATAAAAATTAAAGTGTTAGTCTAGCTATAACTCGAGAACTGGGCTGATTTTGCTAAATTTGATCTTGAATTATTTATGGAAGTCCAGAGAGGGTAAAAGGTGAGAGATGTGAAGAAATTTTAAGAAAAATAGTAACAGCAACAATTTTATTCTTCCATATAAAAAGTTCGTATCTGTGAAATAGGTGTCGTTCAAAAAGTGTTTTATTTTTATTTTATTGAATTAAACTTACAGCTAACATTGCAGCCAATACCAATGCGTTAGCGTAGTTATAAGATAAAAGTCATATTATTAAAATTTAAAATAGTTACATTGTAAAATCTATGTCAGTAAATTCCCTTATAGTAACAGTGTAGTGTAATTCCACATTTGAGGAGTTCTATCTCAGAACTATACAGCTCGACTGGGGACTTCGCCTTGGGTGCTTGAGGTACTTACCCACGGGCTTGTAATTCACCACGAATCAACTTTTGTATATCTGTTGGAAAGATACTGTTGCCGGCTATATTCAAAACGAGGCGACCATCTCAGTCCTCAGGCACAGATACGCATCAACGTACGGGCTCAGATAGGACTTCAGTTCTTTTTAAGGTTTATATAGATTTTTATGGACTGCAGCGACTACCTAACCAGGTAACCTAACGCGTTTTGCTGCTTTTTTTCGTTAGGCATCACAAGATCTTAGATCAACACTTAAAGGTGGGAGATCTATAGTTCGACCGGGGAGGTACCACCGCTGTTCTCATAATCCGCCTTAAAGCATTATTTGTGTTTCGGTTGGAGAGGTGCGGTTGTTGACTATACTTTAAAGCGAGGCGACCAACTTAGTCCTCAGTAGTAGCAACGCATCCATGTACGAACGCAGATAGGATTTTGGTCGTGTTTGTGGTTGTACGTGTGTCTATGGGCTGCGACTTAACATCAGTTGGTTTGCATGCTCGTTTGCTACTCTTACATAAAAATCTGTCATTGACCTTACAATAGCGTTTAAAACTAATTGGCGCATGGAATTCGTTATTTAGACAGAAATGTCATATCAATTTCGTCCAATTGCAAATTCAATTGATCATTTATCATCCGAAATAAACGAGGAGAATTCATTAGGTACGTGTTATTGTCCCGCATTTTAATATAAATGGCCTGTTTTTATGGATAGGTCACGAGCTTGATGTCTTACGTCATCGATGTAAACGTCGATCTATTATGTCATGTGTTTTTATGTTTGATAGCCGCAAACGAGTGTGCTGGATTACCTCAGTAAACGGTGGTTATCTTCTGTGGTTATAAGTTGTATTCTTATAAGATACGGATATAATATATCGTCCGGATTTCTTACAAAAGATAGATCTTAATGTTCCACGTTCTGGTAGTCGGATAAGTAATAGGAAGAGTTATAACGTGCCGCCTCATCGTACTAACGTAGGAAAGCATTGCTCACTACACCGAATGTTATCGTACAATGCTGTATGTTCGTCCTTTGATATTCCATGGCTCGTTGTCCTTAGCCAAAACACATATTTGTAAATTATTCAGCTAAGTTAGTATAATCTTACGTAGTTTTACTTTGTTGAATGTTACGTTCTCATTAAGTAAGCTGTGTTCACTTTCTCAGAATGAACACTATAATAATGTTATTTTATCAAAAGTGTGATATATGTGATGTATACAATTTGTGAACCAAATTAATTAAAAAACTATATATATGGTATTCTCATCATATATCCTATGGCATTGAACTCTGCTATTTATTACAGGTGGTCTCTCATCTATCTCGGTAAACGCAAAACAGATAAAATAAAAAAAATGTCTGTTTTGTGTTCGGAAATATCCACTAAATAGTCGATATGAGGATATATAAATATATCTGTTATAAACGGTGGCCCAGGCGTGTTACTTATCACCACGTTTAAAAAAGTTTCTTTTGTTCTTCCTTTAAAGTTTAGTCAACATCGACTCGGCTCTTTCCAATACAGCCACAAGGTTTGTAATACATTTCTTTTTTTTGTTCAATCAAAACAATCAATGTGATTGCATGTAAATGTAGACTAAAAAACAAATTGTGAAAGTCGAGAATATTTTCACCCACTTTCGTCCCAATTCCAAAATGCAATATTTCCAACCCTCGGGTAATCGTGATACTGTAACGAAGTTACCGAGCCACTTAGGGTGTGCGCGGTGTTCCAATCGTATTATCTCTAATTGACTTGTCATAGCTCGCAAATTCGCAGGAGCAATTTTTTTTTGTTAAATAGAGAGGTGCGGCGTCCGACTACAACGACTTACAAGCGAGGTGACTACCTTACTTCTTAAGAGTAGGAACAAATAACCAACCTAAGACCTTTACCTGTTAGAAGTTAGACGTAGATGTCCATAGACTGAAAACGATCGCTTGTTTGATAGCTACTTAAATTTCGTATAACGGGTACTCACGATTAACACTTTGACTGTGGCGTTCTATGTTAGATTAGGTCAGCGTTGCGGGAGGCAGCCCTAAACTGGATCAAATATGCTCTAGTTTAGGCTCGCAAATTCGCAGGAACAAAAAATAAAATTGTGAAATGCAGAGGTGCGGCGTCCGATTACAACGATTTACAGAGGAGGTGACAATCTTAGTTCTTAAGAGTACTAACGGATTTACGTCCAACCGTCTTAGGTTTCTTTACCTTATGGAAGTTGGGCGTAGATGTCCATGGACCGAATAACGATCTATCATTAGTTAGACCGTTTGGTTCATAGCTACTTGTTTGCTAAAAAGAACAAAAAATACATTTCCTCTCGTCAGCACAGTGTATGTAATACGAACATACATACATATGTACCTACTTGTACACTTGTAGTCTTATAACGTGCTGAATGCAGCGGATCTTCAATTATGACAATATGGTCCGCTAACGGATATCCAATTTTAAGGTTATTGCTCGCATTTGGTGGATGGTTGTTGTACTCGGCGATAACCATCGTAGAGTTAACATGGTGGCATTATACACATATCGCCGAGTACAACAACGATAAAATGCTGAGTAACAACGTATCTATGTACAAGCTCAGATAGTCTTCAGTCCTGTTTGTGGTTGTATTTTTTGTGAAAAGATTAGCAAACGAGCATGCAAACCACCTAATGTTAAATAGTCGCAGCCCATAAACATCCACGTGCAACCATAAACACGACCGATATCCTATTTAAGCTCGAACGTACTCGTGGATGCGTTGCTACTTTTGAGGACTAAGATGGTCGCCTCACATCAAAGTGGAGCCGGCAACGGCACCTTTCCAATCGAAACAACTAACGCTTTACGTCGGATTATAAGCATGCCGGTGGTTCATCACCCGGTGGTGCTCCCACCTTTACAATGTCTACGTGCTGCAGCGTTTACTTTGCATCAGGTGGCCTGCATGATAGTTTGCTACTCTTCTCACATATTAAAAATCGAGCCCAAATTGAACATATGTCACAATTGTTCTGACCACACAATCGGAACATTAACTCTTACTTTCCCATTTCGTACACAATGATTGAACCTTGTATGTCAAGGCCGGACGCCCGCCGCCCACGCGATTTGGTACAGACTAGTCGTACGTAGATGTTCAATTACATGTAACATATTGAAAACCCTTTAAGAACCCTTTTATAGGTGGGAGAACTTTAGTTCGACCGGGGAGGTAACATCTCCGCCCTCGTAATCCGCCGTAAATTATTACTTGTTTTTCGGTTGGAGAGGTGCGGTTGCCGGCTACACTTTGAAGCGAGGCGATCATCTTAGTCGTCAGGAGTTGTAACGTATCTACTTTCGAGCTGAGATAGGATTTCCGTCGTGTTTGTGTACGTGTTAATTGTACTTAGATGTGGTTGTACTATGGGCTGTAACTACTTAACATCAGGTGATACCGCCCCGGGCGAGCTCTAACGGCTCTACCACCTTTTAAATTATGATTAGGATGAGTGTAGGTATAATATAAGATAGATGATCTTCTGTACAGTCTTACGCTGTGACGACACAACGTACTGGTTTCGTGCATAGCTAATTACAGAGTTAAATAGAGCGTGCAGTTGCAACTCGGAGCGAATTAGTTGAAATGTTACATGTCTTGATGTCATACGGGTACCGCTGGTTTTTGCGACATTAGTAAGACAAAACTAATGGTTATGCTGTTCACGAGATATATTTTATCACGTAACGAGTACTCGCGATTAACGATTTTTTAATTGTCGGTGTTTGAATCAGCTAGTGGGTCGTGGTCACGGCTAAACCGCATTGGCCACCGGAAACTGTTATCATGGATTCCGCTGGTTTTATTGACATTAGTAAGACAAAACTAATGATTATGCTGTTTATGAGTTACGTATTTCACTATTTCACAGTCTCGATTAACGATTCTTAAATTCAAATTCAAATTCAAATTCAAATTCAAATTCAAATTCAAATTCAAATTCAAATTCAAATTAAATTTATTTGCCAGAACATAGTGTTGTACATATTATACATACTTAATTGCCTATATTTTGAAACAGATCAACGGCTTAACTGCGATGACGGAGGAAACTGTTGTCAGATCCTAGTGGTAGATTAACTTATCTACCTTACGTCTAGTTCGCTTTTCTTTTCTAGGTTTCATTTCACGACACAACACCAATAGTATCTTTGCGCAATGAACTTTGCACTATTTGTGATTTATATAAACTAATCACGTGGTTACAAGTACTTGCAACTAGAAAGCGTTTATCGTGAGTATCCGTTACATAGTAACGTTTAAGCATCTTAAACATACGTAAGTTTTGTAGTCGTTTATAATTAATGATATACTTTGCACCAAATTGGTTTGTTGTATGTTCTGATTATATGTTTATTATTGATGTTTTAAAAACCCGAGTGACAGCTATCTAAATTGGAAACTTTGACTAGCGGTCACCCATCCAAAGGCCGCGCCCTATGTTGCTTAACTTGATCATTTACGCAAGTATCGGAACATAAAACTTAATTTATCATTAGATTTTCGATCGAACCCGGATCTGCACGGTTAACTGCGTTAGGTATAACTGCGTGAAGCGGGTTATCGCCCTCTATGGTTTTTAATAACACTGCAAAATAGGGAGTGACACACGCTATGTGCAAAATGGAGCAATACGAGTGTTACGTGACATGGTCGTGTAACACAGGTTTTGCTAGTTATTACCAGGCACTTACGCGCCGCTTGTACACATGTTACGACATGTAATGATAATTGTGATCAATATCCTAAGTAATCATTTAACACGTTAACTGCGGGATATACAAATGCTGTGTTTTACATTTCGTAACGCGCATACTGTTGTGTGCAAGCCGAATACAAATCTGTTCAAGATTACGGGCGAAAATGAGTGTTGTGTTAACACTTTCCCTGCAGCTACAACACTGCTGTGTAATTCTGGGCGCGACGCGCTTGCGGCTCCTACACACCTGTGTTGTACGGACAGATTTGTATGGATTACGGGCGTACAAAAGTACTGTTTACGTCGGAGCTACAAGACTTCGGGCGAACACAACGGCTGTGTCTTCGTAAACGTTACACGGATGCTGCCAAACGCAATAGATGTATGAATTGTCGGCGCATCTAAATTCAAAAGAACTAGTCGACACTAGTCTCCAGTCTAGTGCCACCGCTCGCAACGTTGACTCGATGTTATATATGTATATGAGTCTCCTGGACAGTGTTAAAAGCCCGTCATCTTGCTACTAGACTGTCATTATTTACATTTAATTATGCAAACACTCCATTATTATTATCGCAAGCTCGATAGTACCCAGACTATCGATCCAAGTTATCGTGATGTTGGGGTAAATATTTAACTGCTGTCATCATCGTTAACTGCAACGCACGTCATTTTATAACGCTATGAGATAAGCGCGATGACAAATCAAGACAAGATGATGTTTTTTAACATGTTTTTGACTGCGACGCTCGCGTATTGTATCGAATCAGTGTTGCGGTATGTAAATATACTTGATGAATGTTAAGGATATAATTAAAAATCATAATGTTATAAAACGGGTATTCAAGATTACCGAATTTTGATTTATAATTGCCCATATTTCGAACCAGTTGCATGGCCCGTGGTCACGGCGAAACCGTGAGTCCCCGTTATATAACGTAATGTATGGAATCCGCGATAATATCCGTTTAAAATCGTAATGTTAAATCAGTACATCGGCTTTGAGCGCCTGTTGGCTACGTCAGTACGACCAGGAGAAAAAAAGCCAGAGGAAATCGGATCTAGGTTTAAAAGCGAAGATAAATTGTCGATCGCCGATGCTAAAAGTAGCATGTCTGTTAGGGCCCTATCACAGTGTCACTAATAGGCGAGCGGGAGCTTTTTCGAAGCACATTTTCCCCAATTACACCTTTCAAACCCCTGACGTCTCCCCACTAAATCGAATCTATTTTTAACCAAACTTTGATACAACCACAGAGCTAATATACGTATAGATACGTTACCGAAAATACTATTAGTTGAGACTTGTTTGCTCCCCGCACGTGGTAGGACGATGAAAACATCATTAAGTTATTCTTTAATTACATATACGGAAGATAGTGTTATGAGCTAGAATTTATAAGCTCTCCCAATACAACATACATGATCGGACGATAATGGCCGAAAAAGTTATCGTGAGTCTGTGATTACAAATAAGATATATTCATCACAAACCCATAACTGTCCCCTTTGCGGAGCATTTGTTCTCAAATGAAGCAGAATTAGACCATATAATATCTGGCCAAATACCAAATGGTACATTTGATACGCCTTTGAGAAATTTATAGAGAACTTTCAGGCATACAGATTTTCTTGCAATGGTTTTCTTTACCGTTGAAGTGATAATTATTTTGTGATAATAATCGTAGTTAGTAGTAAAACGTAAAGACGGCGGGAAGCGACGTTGTTTTATACTATGTCTCTACATATCGCTCGCTCATCGCTCATCGCTATGAGCGATGCGATGATACCCGATAATGGAATCTCTATTATTCGCATAACTCTGTGATCACAACCGACGGCCCCGACCATGTAAACTAATTAACAGCCGGAAGTAAAGTTTTTCTTTTTCGTTTGATATTAATCTACGACTTTAGTAAGGGTGCTTTGAAGTGTATGCACGATTTGTATTCCAAATTCAATTTTTAAACGTTCCTGCGTCTGACAGCAATCTCCCCCACAGAAAATAATGTAATATAATATGTAATCGCATCAAAACCATTTTATTTGACGTATCGAAGAGAGACCACGCCTTTTTAACACGCTTTTATTAGGTTAGGTTGTATCTATGTGTATGTATGTATGTAAGGGAATCTTTGAGCATAATGTTCACCAATTTTCATAAGTCTGAGTAATTTGAAACTGCACACGTATCAAGGACGGATGACAATGCAATCATATGAAAAAGAAAATAGTTAAAAAAAACTCCAAACACGCTTTTAAATAGAAAGTGCGGGGTGCTTTTTCAGTGATATGTTGACACCACGCACCCCACGTTTTTTTTACATCGCAATATATTTTTCTTATTTATACTTTTTTAGTTGGATTTTTTATAAAAGCGTGATTTTTTGTTTTTTTTTTTACTGTTATTTATTTATATTTAAACCTTGCGGTATGGCAGACGGGCTGCCTGATGGAAAGCAGTCCCTGTCCCCAATGGACATTTGCAACACCAGAGAAATCGCCAATGCATCGCTGACTTTGAAGGAGAGCTCTTTACACCTTTTTTGACGAGCCCCATGTCAATGCTCCGGGAATACCTCAGGAGGAAGTTAATTCCAAATCTTGCACGTCCGTTACGTCTAGGCTAAAGGAGCACATGGCGCCCCTTAACCAGGTGGACTGACGACTTGGTAAGGAGCGGGTAACCGCTGGATCCAGAGGGCACAGAACCGGTCTGATTGGTACCATCTAGGGGAGGCCTATGTCCATCAGTGGATATTTAAAGGCTGATGGATGGAAATACTAAGAAACCGAGCTCGGTCGTGAAAGGAAGTGTACTAGTCTCTACGTTCCATCACTTGTCATACAGACAGGCGAGCAATGAGAATAGCAAACTAGCATGAAAACTACTTGATATTAAGTAGTCGCAGCCCATAGATATCCACGTACAACCACAAACACGACCGGAACCCTATCTGACCTCTTCATTCATTCATTTCATTCGTTCATCTGAACGTAGATGCGTTGTGCTACTCCTGATGACTAAGATGTTCGCCTCGCTTCAAAGTGTGGCCGGCAACCGCACCTCTCCAACCGAAAAACAATACAACAACAATAATGCTTTACGCAAGCGGTACTTCCCCGGTCGAACTATGCTTCTACACCTTTTAAAATTTCATTATAAGATATTTACATACACTTAATGAATGTCAATGATACAATGTACAGTCAGTTCTTTTTTCCAATTCGTTGTTAAGCTCTATAAAGTGAGATTAAGTAGAGAAAACTTTTTGCTTTTTATGAGCTTTTTTCCATGTAAAGTACTAATATACAAGCGTCTATTCCCCAGTCACTTGTAACTCAGTATAACTTATAACAAGTGAATCGATATTCAGATAGCTTTTGTAGTTAGACCCTCTTAATAGTCCATGAGTTCGTTGCAAATTTTGTTAACCAAACCTTCACACGATAACTTAAAATGCTTCAGAGTTGTGCATCTTAAAGAAAAAAAAATACCCACAACACATAGATACAAAAACCTAAGTACACATTTTGTCAATCGTTCTTTCTTAGACGACATCTTGTAAAGTGTTTCAGAAAGGTGTAACGTGAAAGTAAACTAAACTGTAGCTTATTTCTCTAATATGACGATTTGCTGACACTGAAATATTGTATTTTTTAGCATTTGTGTATCATCTACGAATACACAGACGTAATGTCCGCCCCAGTCTTGTAGCGCCAACGTAAATATAGCACTTTTGTTTGCCTTCAATCCATACATATTTGTATGTGTAACAGGTGTGTACAAGCTACACGCGCGTTGCGCTGCGCAATACACTGTAATGTTGTACCCCGCAGGGAAGGTGATAAACAGTTTTCTTGTCAGTAAATTAACAAATAAATAAATTAACGTGAAGCCTCCATAATATCAACAATTTAGTTCGATGGATGTATCAGCAGCGTTGACGAACGTAAAAATCTCCAGGTAATTTACGCAAACACACAACCGCACCTGAAGTTCACGAGGTTTTATACATCTCTCGGACTCATTTTGAAAGTTATTGTCTGAATGAATTTGTCGTGAATATTAGTTGCTGACTCGCGGTCTATAAAGGGGATGTACGAGGGTAGTCGAAGGGAGTGGAGTGCCCTCGACTGTCGACGGAGTGGCTCGACATTTAGCTGCAACACCGGGAGCTGAGTGCCAACTGTTTAGATTTTCACTACATGTTATAAAACGAAGTCTATCGTCTGTCAGTTTAATCTTTTTTAACCTGGTTGAGGTTGGACGTGGTTGTCTATGGGCTGCAGAGAGCATTAACACTATCTCTGCGGGATACACAACTGCTATGCATTACGCGGCGTAACGCGCTTGCGGCTTGTATACACCTGTTGTGTACGTATAAATCTGTATGGGTTACGGGCGAACACAAGTCCTGTGTTTACGTCGGCGCTGTAAGACTGAAGGCGGACATTACGTCTGTGAATTCGTAAATGTTATACGGATGCGAAATATACAATGATTCAATAAATTGTCGGCGCATCTTCAATCTACAGAAAAGAACTCCAGTTTAGAGCGCCGTAGTCAAGTGAGCCACTTGTAAGTGTAGTCGGAAGTGAGTACTAACAAAGGAATTTTGGGAATTTAAATCTTGTGAGATAAAATCGTATGTGTATGACTTTTTCGTTCTTTTTATGGATTTGCTTTAAATATATAAGTAGGGCAATGTCATGTAATGGCGTATTATATTTATAGACACATGTAGAGGCGTCCCTATTACATATATGCCTTTACTAGAATCTATTGGATGGAATATATCTATTAGAATGTAATGTTAATTTGATTTTTTCGCGCGGAAAACCGCGTGCAAAAGCTAGTTTAATATAAAAATGAACTTGTTGAACAAGTCGAGCTTGTAAGGTCATTGGCGTCGGTGTAACAACGAGTGATGTGAACGTATTGTTGGCTGAGATACTTTTTAACACTTCGACTGCGGCGCTCTATAAAAACTGTATAAGTTGCTAGTGCTAATGGCGTGCAATACGAAGTAATAAATAATATAGTGTAATACGAAGCATCGTATATGAAGGTACGAACTACGGCGTTCATATATCACATCTAGTCTGAATTCCGGGAGGCGGCACTAAACTGGAGCTCTTTTCTCTAGTCTGGAGATGCGCCGACAATTTCCACAAATAGTGTATTTTTAGCATCCACGACTACACAGACATAATGCCCGCTTTCAGTCTTGTAAAGCCGAAGTAAACAGAGCACCTGTGTCCGCCCGTACTTCATACAATTTTGCACGTACAACACAAGTGTGTACAAGCCACAGGCGCGTTACGCCAAATGTTACATAGCAGTTGTGTGTTAATTGTGAAGAAAATATTGTGAATACCCGTCATATTTCAAGCCAGTTGTATAGCGCGTGGTCACGGTTAAACACGAGTGTATATAGTAAAATATCCTTAATGGTTTCAAATGTGTTTGAAGTTATATCTGAACTTGGCAAATGTGGTAGACTTTGACCTTTAAAGTTTAAACCCTGAACCCTTCTCATTTTGACAGGAGCCGTAAACAGTAAGACAGTATAAAGGCATATCATTAAACTTTATCGACTTCGTAATGTCATGTGGTTGTGAAGGATATATGAAGTTTAATTGAAAATGTCATGAAGTTGCAACCGCTATTCGGTTGTTTTTGTTATTTATGATTTTTAAATAATGTTATCGCGGAATTTGTACATTTTACTATATAACGGGTACTTTAAAGGTGGGAGAACTATAGTTCGAACGGGGAGGTACCACCGCTGTCCTCATAATTCGCCGTAAAGCATTACTTGTGTTTCGGTTGGAGAGGTGCGATTGTTGGCTACACTTTGACGCGATGCGGCCGTCTTAGTCCTAAGGAGTAGCAACGTGTCTACGTTCGAGCTCAGGTCGATTTCGATCGTTTTTGTGGTTGTAGGTGGATGTTTATGGGTTACGACTGCTTAGCATCAGGGAGTTTGCTTGCTCGTTTCTAACATAAAAAAAGTTGAAACCGCTATTCAGTTGTTTTTGTTATTTATGATTCTAATAATTCCAATATTATATGGAATTTATACATTTCACTATGTAACGGGTACTTATGATTAACGTGGTTAATTGCCAATATTTGTAACCAGTTGCATAGCTCGTCACGGCTGAACTAAAAAGCGTTAATCTTGAGTATCCGTTATATAGTAAGATGTAAATGATTTTCTATACGTAGTGGTCATTAATTGGTTATGTTACCCCAGTGTATGGCTGATGTGAGTGTCGACGACGTCCTGTCTTCTAGCGAGAGATTATTGCACGTCTTGGATCTTATACACTGCATTCGCACGTACAGTCTGTCTGTATGACACGTGATTTAATGTGGAGACTTGTGCGGTTCCGTTCGTGACCGAGTACGGGGGTTTTAATATATCCGAGTACGAGGGTTTTAATATTTCCACTCATCAGTTTCGTCATTCCGTCGTTATATCCCTCACCATTTCGTCCACTGCTGGACATAGGCCTCCCCAAGATGGCGCCGCTTAGACCTGGTCTGTGTCCCCTGTATCCAGCGGTTACCCGTTATTCTATCCAGGTTGTCGGTCCACCTGGTTGTGGGATGGTTTTAATATTTACCCAGGCGTATTAACATGGAATAAAATTTAGTTAATTTCGGTTTAGTGTGAGAAACTTACCCGGGTGTATTGCCGGTAAACAACTTGAATAGAAATTGGTGTAGCGGGAGAAACTTACCCGGGTATAGAGGTCGGTTAACCGGTAAAAAATATCAGATAAATACACTGAACCGCAAAGAAAAAGGGTCGGTTATGAAATCGTCAATATCTTCTTAAATACTTCACCAAGCTTTATGAA
>DWON01002191.1:0-21458 GCA_018251015.1 Phocides pigmalion okeechobee
CGTAATGTCCGCCCCCAGTCTTGTAGCGCCGACGTAAACACAGCACTTTTGTTCGCTTGTAATCCATACAGATTTGTTCGTACAACACAGGTGTGTACTAGTCGCAAGCGCGTTGCGCCGCGCATTACCCAGCAGTGTTGTACGCCGCAGGGAAAGTGTTAACGTGGTTCGTATTGTTCAGACTGTTTACAAGGTGGTAGAATTTGAATGGCACGACAGGGGAGGTACCTAACTATGCTAGAAAAGAACGATATAAATGAGCGCCGCAGTCAAAGTGTTAAACATAAACCTTCCATAATGCAATATCCTTCCATAATTCAGTAATTTCAGAATTTCGACACATCATCCGTCCATTACTAAAGGGGGGTAAGTACATTGTCGTGTGTAAAGAAAACTTATGCTAAACGTTTATTCTTTCGATTCTCACAACTAATATTGAGATCATTAACTAATTCATCTAGTCAACAATGGCCCACGCTGATCAAGAGTTATAAAAACATACGATGGATCGCAAGAGAAAGCTACGTCCGTAAAAGAACAATTGGCAGTTCTCAGTCACGGGCCATCGAGACTAGATCCTTATTATATGTATTTTAGTGATATCATAGTATTAGCAGAAGGCTAAGTATTAATGATTCCTTATGAAACTATTACATATTGGCACGTGCTTCGGTGATACCTACCTATTATTAATATTGAGTAACAATTACTACATTACGTAATATTATAGGTAACATTGAGCATTTTAAAATTTATTATTGCATATAATTTAATTATTAATCAATAGAATTCTATGTTATTTAAGAGACAAAATGATCTAAGTAGTAGAGATGCCACGAATATACAAAGTTACGCATCAACGTAACGATGAGACGTGGGCGCCGAATATTCGGTCGAGAACATGACCAAATATTCGGTGACTCGGACGAGAATGGCCGAATATTCGGTGATTCGGTGGAGAGAATAGCCGAATATTCGGTGACTCGGTCGAGAGACTGGCTGAACATTCATTAATTCGGTCGAGAGTATGACCGAATATTCTTTATTCGACCAAATCACTATTCGCGACATCTCTAATAATATCTAGTCATAAGTATAAAGAATTGTAGACTGGATTTTTATAACTTATGCTTGAATGATAGATCTTTAGATATAGCAATATATAATTATTCGAGTGATTCATAAGGGGATAAATTCTAACAATTTGTTACAATATAAAAATGAGATAATACTTTTAGAGGCCATTCTACTAAATTACTCTAAATTTAACATGTGTTTCGTATTTTGGGACATTCTTGTCCTAAAACCTTAAAGAATTAAAATTTTGCTACAATCGACTAACGACACGTGCACAGCATTTAATGCTTTGGCACTCTCGTATTAACAACAAATAAATTTAGGTTTGACTTTTAGGCGAACCTTATAAATAAAAATTGCTTTACAGTCTGTTGTGGGGCGCAGGTTGCTAAACTTGGTAAAATTAGGTTTATTGACACTTTCTCTGGGGAATACACAAGTGTGTATTACTTGGCATAAGGCATGCGGCTTGTACACCTGTCGTGTTCATATAAATCTGTATGGATTACGGACGAACACAAGTGTCTACTGACTACCGGGAGATATTACATTACGTCTTTATGTCTGTGCGTGTGTGTGTATGTGTGTACCGCAGTGAAAGTGTAAATAGAATTTAGCGTGGAGGCGACGCGGCAGCTATACGTTGACGAAGGCGGGCAAACTTGCCATGTACCAGACGCAACTGGGTCCGAAGTCGCGACGACAGCTCCCGTTGGAGGGTCTGCACTTCGACCAGCTCCCGCCGCAGTTGCTGGTAGTCTGACCGCACCTGTATTTCATTAATTATTAATGTGAGATTGCTAATTTCCTGTTCACTCGATAATTTCTTAAGAGTAGATGTAGCTAACATCTTCTTTCCAATTTAGGGATATGTTTTACTGTTTAAAACTTTGACTGCGGCGCATATATATACGAACGGGTCAACGTTGCGGGAGGCGGCGCTAAACTGGAGCATATTTGTATAGACTAAGATGCGCCAACTATTCACTGAAATATTGTTTACTCTTAGCATAGGTGTATCGTCTACGAATACACAGGTGTAATGTCCGCCCTTAACCTTTTAGCGCCAATGTAAACACAACACTTTTGCTCGTCCGCAATCCATACAGATTTGAACGTACAACACAGGTGTGTACGAGCCGCAAGCGCCTTGCGCCGCGCAATACAAAGCAGTGTTGTGCGCCGCAAGGAAAGTGTTAACGAAAACTGATGGATCAACAAATCGGGGTATCAAAAATACTTTGAACACAGAGGGAATTAAATTGAAAGTGAAATTATTACTATTTTTATTCCTTTTATAACTATACTACGACACGTTGAAAAATTGAACAGTTGACATTGATTCAGAAAATCCTAATACACAATGCTAACTAAGCGTAACTTCATCGCGGCTTTTGCAAGGTTTAGTACAAACAAGTATTTAGTATAAAATACTATTTCAAACTCATATTATCTCGGAATTTATACATTATGGTATATAACGGGTACTCACGATTAACGATTTTTAATTGGCGATATTTCGAAGCAACTGCATGGCTCGTGGTCGCGTGATCACGGCGAAAGTATTATAAGTTGATAACCAATGAACAATATTAAACCGATGAGATTTATTAAACTTATTTAACAGAGGCGTCATAATATGCGCTACAACTTCTATAGAAAAATACAATATTTTACTGTGCGAGATGCTTAATTCGCAAAGTACGGAGTACGCAAACGAAGTGGACGTTACGAAAAATGCTTATTCCGCAAAGTTATATTTTTGCGTCACTGCACTTGCAAAGTGCGTTACGCGGTAAACCTTTTCATCTGCTTTAGTTGTAAATTGTAAAATATTCGTACTAAACCTTTGTATGAGGTCAGTTTTGTCGCCAGCGTGACTGAAAATACATCTATTACCATACGAAAACGAATAAAAAATGACGATGGTACCATTTGAAGTATTTTTAATGGATGCGATGTCGAGAAAGGTCAACTTAAAATAATAAAGCATAGAAAGTTTATTGCGAAATTGGCTGAAACATATGGAACGAATTTATCATCGATTCTTAATTGATCTTGTACACGCGAAAACTACATTTATCTTTTATTGAAAAAAATATAAAGTTATCGCCGTTTTAACACTGGTATTGAACAATTTTACTTACGCGTAACCTATATTAATTTTGCGTAAACACTTTTTGATAATTAAAACAATATTTATAATAACTTCAGCACTTTTAAGTTAGACAGCCGCGTTCATATTCATATATTACATCGAGTCAGCGTTGCGGAAGGCGGCACTCAACTGGAGCTGTTTTCTTTACACTGCGAAATGCGCCGACAATTCACATAAACATCGTATTGTTTGGTATCCGTGTAGCATCTACAAATACACAGACGTAATGTCCGCCCGCAGTCCTAAAGCTCCGACGCAAACACAGGAATTGTGTTCGCCCGTAATCCATACAGATTTGTTACAGGACAAGAGTGTACAAGCCCCAAGCACGTTGCACCGAGCACCTTGCACTCGCGGGATACACAGCAGTTGTGTATCCCGCAGGTAAAGTGTTAACATTACCTCGATTTATAGTAAATACAAAATATATCCATTAAGAATATGAAAAATCCAGCCAATAACGCACATGTACACAAAATCTGTTACAAACATACGAAAAGTACACCAAAAACCGTCTAGAATCTGAAATCTATACAATATGAATATCACTTTTAATGGAAATCCTGCAACAAATATGCTTAAGCCCTACTAATGAAGCATCTTACACATTGGGCCCTGTTCTTTAGGCTTTAGAGTAGACACGGCTTAAATTTTGTACCACATTTAAGCCTCTCTTAACTAACAAGCATGATAGCTTGCAGCTTGCAATTCTTCAGATTTTCAAAAAATATTTAAGTATGGAAAATGTTATCATTTAAAATCAAAATCAAAACTTCTGATGATGACGCCGGTGACAAGAGGACTGGTTCATATCTCGCGCATAGAATTTTAATCGCTATTCTACGCGGAAATGCAGCTAGTGTTCTTGGAACCATGCCACATTAGCACGAACACCTTTTAGATGGTTAAAGTTTATTATAATTAGTTTTAAGATTTTCATCGTTGTTAATGTGAAAATAAAAAGTAATAATACAATAAATCGAAATATTTTTATTAAGACTCAATAAACTACTACCGACTCGTGAGATGTTTCGTTTTGGAGAAGAGTCGGCGAAAGAAACTTCGTTTAATATGTAAAGTATATACATATATATATATTTAATATAAAAATGGATCAAAACATTAAACAATAAACGGATGTCATCTAAACACATATTAAAATATTATAAATGTTATTAAGTTATCGTTAAAAACTCCTTTTAAAGTATTGTTGCAAAGTAGTTTTTAATAGTTAATAGCATAGATTTAAAGTAACTCCTGGTACTATTAACTATTATAATACTGGTTAGGAAAAATATATTTTGGTTGATAAATATAATACTGCCATCTTAAAGATTATTTTTTAGTATTTGTATTAATAATTGTTGAAAATCAAGATATAATTTGCAGCATTTGTATTAATAACTGTTGAAAACCAAAATATAATTTACAGCATTTGTATTAATAATTGTTGAAAGCCAAAATATAATTTGCAGCATTTATATTAATAATTGTTGACATAAAATTGTAATTACTGCGGAATAATATCCGTTTATGTAAAATAACAAAGTACGTAATTAGATCTGCTTAAGGAAATCTTAAACCGAAAGCAAACCACACTCTATACAAATAAATAAAATTGGAGTTTCTGTTTGTAATATTAAAATAACTTTTTAGTAAATGCATATGTATACTTATTTTTGTCTGTCTGTTTGTTCCAGCTATTCTCTGGAACGGCTGAACCGATTTTGACGGGACTTTCACTGGCCGACAGCTGATGTAAGGAGTAACATAGGCTACTTTTATTTTAGAATTATATAAAATAATAATAAATCGAAGTCTCGTTCACTGCTGGTCCTGAATAAGATTCATCCAAGATTTCATAAGAATAAAACTGTGAATCTATAAATATTATAAAACAAAGTCACCGTCGCGTCTGTCTGTCTGTTCGCGATAAACTCAAAAAGTACTGGACGGATTTTCTCACAGTTATAAACAACAGCTAGAGCGATTCCTGAGGAATGTTTTGGTGCATAATAAGTTTGTTTTTTTAAATTGGGCGAGAAATTAAATAGTCAAATACAATATAGTAATTCAGTCGTCGTCCGAAGTAGATGTTTCTAATTGTTAGTTTTTGCAACTAGGTAATGACTGGACGCATGTATGAAAGAAAAATAATGTAGTAAATATAAATTGTATAACCCGAGCGAAGCTGAGCCGGGTCGCTAGGAAAATAATAAAATTAAGGTACAATTGAAGAATCGCAAGCTGTATGCAACATGACATTGGTACACAAACATTTCTCTGACCTTTCATCGACACTACCAAGGGTCTGAAAAATAAATATTTCATATTTTTTAGAATACATAGTCAGTTATCATTTTATCTACAAGTCCAAAATAAAATATACCTACATTTTAAACAGAATTAAGTTCACTTAACCTAAAGTTTTATCTCGATAATACTTATCAGAAAATTAATTGATAAAAGAAACATGTTAGTTAACTTACAAGACAATTATTCAATAACTTCATAATTAATTAAATAATAATTTAAGCTCATAAAAGGATATCATTAAAAAGTGAATTTGTTAAACTATGTTAAATTACAAGCCCCTATTATTTTACTACGAAATAATTTTAAATATCGGATATTCTAATTTAACTCATTATGTGGTACAATCTTAAATATATTTTCCTTAAAATATGCTTAATGATATATTTGGTAACAAAATATCTATATCTGTTTACTTAAAGAAGAATAATGTCAGAAATATTTTGTTTATTTTTAATTTAAATTTTTGATTTTACAAAATTTACAGCAGAATAATTTGTAGGAAAAATATTACTTTGATAAAATATATATTTACAATAAAAATAATATATACAATTATTTATATATGAAAATAATAAGCAGAAAAGTCAAAATAATACATTTTTGTAAAATAATAACTTTTTGTTATTAAAATACAATTGTTACTTATATTGTTATTTTTGTGCATTAAAATATAGCTATTCTCAATATTCAAACTAAAATGATGTCAATCCAAACATAGCTAACTTCATTATCAGGATATTGTTAATGTTAGGAACCATCCTGACTTCAATTTTATTTAACCTATCTGTTCTTAACCAATATAATTATACACTTTTTAATGGCTTATAGCTTAATAATGAATCCAATCAAAATATTAAATACATCAGAAACAATTTTACAATTGCGATAATTGCGATTGCTATTCAAAGCGGGAATGCAGCTACTGTACTTGGAACCATGCCACATGGGCATGGACTCCCTTTAGATTGTTTAGGTTAGGTTTTTATTATTATCAGTTTTACGATTTTCATTATTTTATTATATTTGCTTCTATGTGAAATCAATTATAATAAAAAAATATTTTACAATAGTCTAAACAAAAAAAAATTGTAAATTTTTTAGACTAATAACAAGATTTAATCAGACAAGTCCAATCAATCAACTCAATTATTGAACAGCTCTGCAAAAACTGTTATTTAATTTATTATAAACTAGCATTAATCTGCATTTTAGCCGGCTAAATATAACCTTAAATGTCTGCTATAAAAAATATAGCAATAAATAATTTGACAATTTGCCTTTAAGGCAGTTTTACTGTAATAATTAAGGTCATAATCAAATGTAATATAGTATGATAATAAATAGCTTATATTGAGACCATAATTAGAGGTGCTCAGTGTACAAAACTCGAGATTAAACTATAAGTTCTGATTTTAAAGAAAGAAAACTAAATAAATAACCAAACAGGCAATGTTTCACTTTTATATATTAGTAAATATTACAAATACATATATACTAACATTATTATGCAAAATAGTTCAGTGTTATTTAATAGTGACTAACATAACTTACTTCTGAGACAGATTTGAGCAAATTCATGACGCAGACATCTGGATTGTCAACTGGCTCCACAAGACTCTTCTCCACATTATCCATTTTCCACTCCATGAGGTCCAGCTGTTCATCTGTACGTTTCACCTGCAAACATTTGTGTTGTAATCAATAGCACCAATACTTAAAAATTTTGCTCATTGAGAAAAGTAGCAAATGAGCATGGATTTCACCAGCAGTTAAATAACCGCTGTGGCCCATAAACATCCACATACATCACAAGACAGGGGTACTATCTAAAGCTGTACACTCAAACGTTACTACTCTTAAGAACTAAGATAGTCATCTTGCTTTTATGTGTTTCCAATAGTCACACTTGTTTAACCAAAAATTATTTAATGACGGATTATAAAGGCAGCTGTGATACTTCTCATTGAAATCTAGTTCTGCCTGTAAATGTCTATTGATATTCCTGTCTAGTCCATAAAGACTATTCATATTTCATTGGTTAAATGTTAATAGAACAAACCAAAACTATTGATAGTATCAATATGTAATTTTTGTTTCCTACATCATGTTGTCTATTGATAAATCAACTATAGAATAATAACATATCATTTTGAAAAAAGATAAACTAGTCCTTCATTAAACTCCCCATACAGTAGAAACTAGCCAAAGTTATTTTGGAAAAAGATAAAATGGTCCATCATAATGTTGCCCAAACAGTGGAAACTTGATTATCCAGCATTATTTATATGAATCTGCAATTATCTGGAACATGAATATGGATTCCATGGTGGCAGTATTTTAGTACTTCAAAAAATATGTCATCTTTTAATATATTTTTAGTACGCATTGATTTATATTAATAAATTTGATTTGTTTTTGTTGTTTTCAATATTTACCTAACATAATGTATGTATTGTGGATGCAGCATTTTATTTTTAAGTTTTTTTTTGTCATAATAATTATGTTTTAAATTTTGGTTTTTATAATTTAACAGATAATTTCATTAATATTGAAATAATAATAATAATAATAGTAATTTAAATATTAAATTTCTAATAAAATTAATGTATATTTACATTAAATAATGTATTATGCTATATTATGTATAAACATTTTTCCTTCATATATTTAATTATCTAGATTTTCAATTATCCATATGCCACAGATGAAAAGATATGTTTCTATTATTTCCTGAGTAACAAAAAATGCCAATAAATATTTATATACTCAGGGTCTATCTTCCTTTTGTGTAATCCAATTTCCATCAACAACAATGTTGATTTTTTATTAATATTAAAAGTTTACATACCCTCTAAATAAACATGAAAATATTTTATCCAAACGAGAAACAAAAACAGTTAGTTGATCAAGGGTCTACTAAATCAGTTTCTTTTTTATAATGTTAAAAATATGCAACATGTTTATCTGTGTGATATGCGATATAAATATTATTATAATAACAATAAAAGGGTTAAATATAAATTATTTCAGTCCTATTGTCGTTATTGTTAAATGTAATGGAAATTAACTTAGTATAAATAATTAAGAGTGTGTACTACTTGATATATATAAAACTTTATTAAAATATATTAAATATTGCAATGTTACATTCGCTTTAAAAATACTACCATAACATATGTACTCCATTTACATCTAAATATAATATATTTTATTTATCTATATTTATACACACATCATTTGTGTAATTAATGAAAGAAAATAGAAATATCTATTCCTAATAATATTTTCATAGTATAATTCATACTTATTTGTTTTAAAAACTTCGGAATGGAAAATAAGGGACCTGCCCTTTAAATAAACAACGTCTCTTTAAATACCAGAATGAACGAACGAATGAAATTTTATTCTATACTATTTTTAACAAGCTGTATCACTTTGTTTATTAGAAAATAAATAATTCAAGAGCGATGAGTAACGAAAAAGATGATTGATATAAATTTAATTATTGGTACCAGCGGCACGGTGACCTATTTCCGCAAATAATTATCACATTACAAATATAATTAATCATACACTCACAGTTGCCTCCAATTCTTCCATAGTAATCTCTTTTTCAGTCATTTTCACTACACACCTATAATTTTTAATAAATATCAATAAAATAAATACAGGATTCTAAGACGACCATTTTCAATTCGTTTCACCAAAAATTAGAGTGACGTTTACTTTGACAATTGAAATTATATTTTTGTCTTAATTCGAAATGTCACTACGTTTACGTTTCGTTTTGGGTATACCAATTTCATTACTTTTTATGTTAATGTTTTTTCAATTAAGCAATTTTATGTTATTTTAATAATATTCATCTTGAAATTGTACTATCTTCTTAATATTTAGATAAAAATTTCTTTCATTTTAGTTGCTTGACTTGATTTTATCAAGGTCTTTCAAAATTTCCCAAATATGATACGTAGCATACATTTTTTATCACTTAAAGTTGTTTCCACAAGCCTAATTTATTGAGCTAAGAACTGCTCTCTTTATATTGTATAAGTTAACACATATTTTAATACTTTTAAGTTTATGATTTGTAGCGTCATATTTGAGTAAATATGTTTCATGGCGATACGCGGCCACTCCACAAAGTACCTTAAAATTTAGTTGGCCAAGTTTGTCACAAAAGTTAAGTAATTTCAATGTATATGCAGTTCCACATAGTAAATCTGTTGAGATTTCGAAGATAAGTCTTCACAAAAATTATTTATCAGTTTATGTGACGCATGCGCTACGTATAGTGATACAGTGAATTGCTTTTTTGCATTTTAATCAGTAACGGAACGTTTGTGTTGTTTGTATTGAAAAACCGGATACTCGTACACCTCATTCACGAAAATATATATTTTTAAATGAAAAGCTAATTATAAATAGAAACAATAGTGCTATAGTTTTATTTATAAAGATTATATATATATAAACTTACATAATGTACATAAATATTAACTTTGCGAAGTTTATCCATAGAATTAATCCAACATACAGTTGAATATTTTGGTACAAGTATCCGAATATAAAACTGTACAGTATTCTTTTCTCTTTGAATATTTTTTAATATGGCGGAAGCATTGACCGCCGTTGCGACGTCTGATTTTTGTATCATTTAAAGTATCAAGTTCTTTCCATTTTTTCGTGTTTAAGTGCGTTGAAATAGAGATTGAAGTATTTATATGAGCTCCTCTCATCAAAAGTTTGTGAAAGTGCCCTGGAAACGATAATTCGCGTATAAAAATGGTAATGATAGTTTTTTGTTTTGGTACTTTTTTATGAACTTTGTTTGGTTGAAAATTGAATTTTTCGTCTTTTTGTGTAAGTAGTAACGTTATTTTTATGTGCAATATCTTCTTTACAATGTATTCCATAACCCAATATTTAAAAAAATGTATTTTTAGGCTTTTTTTCTTTGTTTTCAAGTTTTATAACCAAAAAAAAGTGTCATGACGTGATGGCTAGCTCACATGTGATGATTCTTCTCTGTTTAATCTTAAACATTAGATAGTCCTACAGCAATGGAGACGTTAATTATGCAAGATGGGTGTGGCTGTATTGATTTTCTTGGAAGGTTCTAGGTCTAGCGTTAGTACGCTTAATGTATGCACTTAGGTAGCCGAGCGAAATCCCACAATACAATGGGGGTTGGAGTGCCTTAATGGATGTTTCTTGTAACTTTTCGCTTATTACTGAGATTTTTAGCTTGGTTTTCCTTTAAATCGACTTACGCAACTTAATGTAATGAAGAAAAATATAAGAAATTTCGAAGATTTTTCCAAGGTGCAACTTAATACCTTTTCGTAATCGAAATGCATAATTTTTATTTGCTAGTCGTAAAGATCGGTCTACTGGCCGTAAAATGTCGCTGTAAAATCTCGTTATCAATTATATAAGTTCACCTGCAGATTTGTGTAGTTGCCAGCAGTAGTAAACTTTGCAGAAATATGTGCCAAATTATCTTTTTTTTTAACAATATTCCTCAATTCTTCAAAAAGGATTAATCACAATGATTGGGCAAAATATTTTGTTTATTATTGAACATAATGTCAATTAGTAAATGGTTTTTTTATGTACTGTAGATACATAACCTTAATGAAGGCTAAGACAGTTGTCTTGTATGTACCTAGCTACATTTTGCCTTTGTAAATATGACATAAATCTAAGGACAATATACCTATTAGGCTTTTTAAGTAACATTATTGTCAAATTAAATTAATTTGATTTGGGAATAGACATATAATATTATCCATAATAAATAACAATATTCCCACCTCATATTAACAATACAATACAATAAAAATAATATATTAATTTTATTCATTCAAATTTAAAAAAATGTACATTTAATTAGTGATGATTATGAAAAGAGTATAAATGATTTGATCGAAATTAAAAAATAATTGTGATTGTTCATGATTATGAAAACACTACAATTGATTCAAATTTTAAATCAATAAAAGCCAAATGTTTCTTCGTATTGATTGGTTATAATATTGGCAATGTAAATATAACTTATTAGATGCAATTGTTATTGTTTATTATATTGTGATTATAAGACAATTAAGCCTTTCTCTTTATTCTAACTATATGCTTAAAAATTATTGTTTTACATCACAAATCTATCATGAAAGACCAAAAAAATGATCATAAAAGCTTAACTTAAACAATCTAAAGGGAATCTGTGCCCGAGTGCCATGGTGCCATGGTGAATAGAGATCGCAATTCTCTGCGCGAGATATGAACCAGCCCTCTTGTCACCAGTAGCATCAATCAAATTTGGGATTAATTATTGTCTTATAAGGGATTTCTCTGCTTTATAGAAACAACATTGTTTTAGAACAGTAATATTGTGAAATACATTTGCTAAGTAAATATATTATACTACGACATACAATATTAATAAAATATTAGTAAACTTTAAGACCTTCTTAAAGTCTCATGCATAGTCCAAACCAATGGACATAGGATCCTGGAATTTATCCTACAATTTGATGGATAGATTGCATATATAATGTAAGTTAACAAGTCAAAGAATTTTTTGTAAATTCAACCCTTAAAAAGTAAGATTCAAGATGAAAATTCTGAAAATAAAAATGAACCTGTTTGATTAGAGCAATGCATTGTATCAACTTCTTCATGAGCAAAACTCCGCAAATGCTATTACTTCATAATTTCACTCAGGTAATATAGTTTATAAATTGAAAGTTGAAGGAACTTCAGTTCGACCCGGGAGGTACCACTGCCGCCCTCATAATCTGCCGTAAAGCATTACTTGTGTTTTGGTTGGAGAGTTGCAGTTGCCGGCTACACTTTGAAGCTTTATTTATTTTGTTACCCTGAAGTCTTTATCTTAGATTGGTTCATGTAATAAGTACTCTTGAGAACTAAGACCTAGTTGGTACATGTAACATTTAGTAAGTCTTAGTACATATTATATGTACTTAGGTCGGTACATGTAATATGTGCTTCTGAGCACTAAAGTTTACATTGGTACATGTCACATGCTTAATGGAATAGTGATTCAACTAAAAAAAAAGATAGTTGGGAAATTGCAAAAGAAGCTCTTGCTATGAAAACATATTTGTTGTTGCATAAAATTAAAACTGATATATTGCAGGCGCGGTTAATTTCAATTTAATTCCAACAAAAGTTTTTATGATGAGAATTAGAACTTGGTACATGTAATATGTATTCCTGCCAAAGACTTAGATTGGTACATTCGATATATACTCCTGAAGGCTGTAATGTCTTCCTTACAATTTTTATACTACAAGCACACTACTTCATCCAAAACAACTGCTTGCTAGCTTTATACTCCGTCAATTGCTTCACAGAGTACAGAGGCTCTACTCCCCAGTCAAAATACTGTTCTACCTTTATTTTTAAGTAGACGTATAGCAAATCATTCTTTTTTGTATTGAATATGGAGATGACATGATCCATAACAGATTTAAAAGATTGTGTTAAGGACGATGTAAGATTATTTGTGCCCCTAACCGCATATTGTTGTATTTGCAAAGACCATTGATTACTATTGTGTTTCGTTGAATAAATTATTTGTACAAACATTTTTGTGTTGATGCTAAACACTTTAGAAAAATTATATACGAATATTCCTCATCTTCGTATTATTATTTTTATTATGAAAGAGTAAGAAACGGGCATGCAGGCCACCTGATGTTAAGTGGTCACTGCAGCCCATGGACAACCACTTCTAATCTTAAATAAAACAAGTTCTATTTAAGGAGAGACGCGTATGCGTTCCTACTCTTGAGGACTAAGATGGTTGCCTCCAATGATCTGTATCCGGCAACCACACCAACACCACCAATCTTGAGCATGAAGTTGCAATCGCTTTTCAGCACGGGTATGGGTATGGATTTTTTTATTTAGTTCTATTATCTTTTATAAATAAAATATTGACAAATTTGAAAGTTTGTGTTGGGTAGATTTTTTCGATCACTTTAGGTGAGTATATGATAGTAGCGGATGGTATGGTTGTACCTAATTCAAATTCTGATCACGATGTAAATAATATAAAAGAAACATGCAATACAATTACATATCAAATTTCAGTTACTTGTTAGCTGGTTTGATGAGTAAGCTAGTGATGAGCATGTCTTGTTTTTTAACTCATTCGATTAAACTAGAATTTATAAATATTATAAAACAAATTTCCCCTCGCGTCTGTCTATTGCGAAAAACTCAAAAGGTATTGAACGGATTTTCTCACAGCTTTCAATAACAGGTAGAGTGATTACAAAGGAGGGTTTTGGTGCATTATACGTAAGTTAGTTTTTCTTTGGAAATTGGGCGAGAAATGAAATAGTTACATTCTATAAAGTAATTCAGCCGTCATTCAAAATAGATGTTTCTAATTGTTAGATTTTGCAACTAGGTACTGACTATATGCATGTATTAAAGAAAAATCGTGTAAGTAAATATAAACTCTATTACCACAGTAAAAATTAATCAATTAATTAGCACCAAAACGTTAATCTGTCATGGCGGCCATCAATCAGCTGTTTTATTTTTATGACATTACCACTCATTATGTATTTTGACATAATAACACTACAAAATGAAGTGGACACTATAAAACAAATAAACTCAATCAGATAAAGAACACATTACATCTATAGTATTGTTATTTCATTGGTTGGTTCGTAAATCACGTCGTAATTAAACTTTACGTGGTTGAATGAAAATAAACTTATAATTTGAAAAGTAATTTTAGTTCAAGATTAGTTATTTACACTAAAATGCTTCGTTATTTGATCGTTTGAGCTTTAATCATGGATTATCGCGGCAATTTTAGGAAATTTAATTTTAAATATAAATAACATATAATACGTCCTGAGATCGTCTATTTTTGTGTACCTTTTTCTTAAGAAACTTTTAATTTAAAAAAACGTACTTGCCATATAAATAGAAGTCAGAGTTTAATAAAGATACCAGAAAAAAATGACTGTGCATAGATATACAACTCTCTTAAATGTTCATTTTCGAGAACTATCCATCAGTCTTTACATGTCCACTGCTGGGCATAGGCATCCCCCAGGTGCCGCCACTCTGACCGGTTCTGTGCCCTCTGCATCCAGCGGTTTCCCGCTACCTTTATCAGGTCGTTGGTCCACCTGGTTGGGGGACGCCCTGTGCTCCTTTTACCCAGATGTGGTCGCCACTCGAGGACCCTTCTACCACATGGATTTTCGAGATTTTCGAGAACTACAAAAGTCCACATAGTTATGTTATATACAAACTTATGGTAGGTCTACAAAATTTATTAGCATTTTCATACAGTAAGTCTATTTAATCAAAAACTGTATTTATTCTAATGATTAATGGTAAGTTTAGAAGACGAATTGGGATATATAAAAAAGTAATTATATTGATTTTTCACGTGAGTCGGTCACGCGGGTGTAGTCAAGCCGATCATGATTTACGATCAGCTTAAAATACGCTTAATTTAATTTTATCTACACGTCCACCGGATGTTATTCTTTAAACTTCAGATGTCTTAAATTGTAAATAACTACCGGCTTATTGGTAACCAAAGAAAAATGGCATATATATTTTTTATGACAAGTAATGTGTAATGTGAGCAGTAATGATAGCAGAAATTTTAACAGATTATGTATTACTGAGAATATTTTAATATATAACAATAATTACCACACACACACACGCGCGCACACGCAAAACCCAACGCACATAACACCACGCTAGGATTCCCTGTTATGGCTGCCGCGGATATATACAAAGAAGAGTACTCAAGTACTTAGACAGACTCTGGAATTTAAACCAAAACTTAGATTTATGTCACGTCGGGAATCGAACCCAGGATCTTCCGCGTGTGAGAACTGATTCGTTATAACTGCGCCACACGTGTCGTCACAGATACAAGAAACGTGTTTATTTTTTATTTGATCTTTTTTAATATTTTGTTTTAGGTCGCTCGTATAGTGGCGATACATATAAATTCAGTATTATTATAAAGAAAATGGGGCTCACACTAAAGATACCAAACTCAATGAAAAAAACTACAATTTTTTGATACTATTTGTTGTTTCTGGCATCTTCAGAACACGAGTTCGACTCTCAGTTGACTTTATTTACTATTATCGTACTAGATGTGCTCGCAACTTCGTCCGGCGATGATTGACATAAATTGATATATCTTCTTTATTTGTTACTCAATTTAAATGAAAATAAACACTAAATGTTAAGTGAAGCCCATCACAATATCCTGGAAAGTGCATTCCATTCGCATAAGTAGTTTCTGAGATTAGCGTGCACAAACACACAGACAAACAGACAAAATAAAAAAAACATTGTTTTGGGTTCTCTTGCGTACATAAAGGCACTCCATTATGAATTTTGAAATATATTTTGCATGTACAGATCCCATGTATAAATATAGATATTAGGTTTAAAACAAAATCAAAGGAAACCGTAGTCGTCTGAAGTAATTAAAACTCGGTTTAATGGTTCAAACATTACAAAGTTTGTTTAGTAAACTGACAGCAGAGTTACAAAGACAAACTAGTCTAGACTGCAGCGAAACTTTGTCTAAAACTATTGTCTACTGTAGTCAGCACGCTTATTTAACTTTTTAAGTTATGCTCGTTTAACAAAAGGAAATTACAATTAATATATTTCTTAATTTTTTTAATGAATCTATACAAATAGTAAATTTATTAAGTTGTTGTTCAAACTACTTTGCAACAATCCGCTATCACAATGTATAATGGTATATATGTATGTATTTCTAGGCATGAGCTATGTGGATAGGAAAAAGTGACGAGATTAAAAATATATAACACTATACATATTAGTGCCTAATAATAATTATAATGATAATAGATTTATTAACAGCACGCCAACGCGTCGTTGAGTCCGCGGGAGTTACCACTTTGTGGGCGGCAAGCGAAACCAGCTGGTGGTGGAATCCTTAACAGTGGGTATGAAGTAACATAAGTTTTTAGACGGAGTGCAACCCCGAGGTCAGGCCCGGGCAAAGAGTTTACCATGACGCCCATACTGACTAACCCAAAGCAGCTGATCCCTGGTTATAATGCTCGGAAGTCTTTACAGGTGTACTGTATAATCCTTTGCTACTTCCATTTCATAAAAATGTATAAAAACTTTTTGCAAAAATGCATCATTATTGTTCCTCGATCCGGTCATTATGGGTATCCAATTACGAGGTCAGATTTAATTAAGATTACATCGGATAATAGGGCAAGACTTGTAACCCGTGGGGCTTGACCCGCGACACACTTTCACACGGCTGGCGCGGGGCAATTATACCCCATATAATTTGGAACCTATTTAGCGTTTGTTGTAATTGTTCATTCGGTTTGTTGTATATTAAATTTTGAGCAAGGATAACACAGAATATGGACTTTAGTTTAGCCAATAACAGACGGCCTGGTGGAAAACATTTACCGTCGCTTATGGAAGTTTGCAACACAAGAGTAGTCGCCAATGCATCGCCGACTCTAAACTGCCGAACGGCCGTAGTAAAAGAGTCCAGAAGACTATCTTTTGATATATTGTAATCATATTAATACAGATCTACTTATCGAACTATCGCCTAATACATTGACCTACTTATTCTGACCCGTATAAAGAAATTTAATTACATTTTTATCAGATTTGACCAAATTCTAATAGATTTTTCATCTCATACTAACATGGAACTGAGTGAAAATTATGTCAAAATTCAATATTCAGTGTCAACTTACCCTGATGATGCTTCATTTTGGGGCGAAACACGTGATGGTCTTAATATGTATAGTGAGTGGTATATATTTTTACTGTCTTCACTTTTTCTATCTGGGAACGGAGACGGGCATAGAACAAGCTTTCAAATATATATCATTATTCATGGTGGTAGCGGATTGTTGCAAAGTAGTCTTTGTATCATATATCTAATTATAATGTTAGTTGTATGCTATGGAAATAATAAATGATAATAATCAACAACGTAATATATCAAAATTAAGATTACTTATTGTCATTGGTGCCATGAATGTAAACAGATTAGACTAAAAACATCCATGTCTGAATAGAAATTATAATTTATCATTTTGATATTTACCGACTTGGAGATCGAACATAGAATGTAAGGGTGTGGCGATGATTTCGCAGCCGAAACAAAAAAAACTATTTTAGAAGTCACTCTTATGTCTAACTTATTTCAAAATATATTCTACCCTTGCTTACACAATCACTAATAAACTATCTGTAACAGAGCAAATACATGTTAGCGAAGCCATACAAAAATACTGATGGTTTATTTACTCGCCACCCGAGCGGACGAATGCCACCACTACTGTCAATGTCCACAAGCAAACAGACAAACATTTGACCGTTTAACTATGATAGTATTTATTAGACTACAGATGAAAAAAAAACATTGTTTTTAGATTTTATCTCTTGACCTAAACCTAAAATTAAATCGTGATATGAAACCCAGAAAACTAAAATGAACTAGACCTAGGGTAGATCTATTATTCTATCACTAGCACCTGTCAACAGTTTCCACCGCCACCGTAGTTTCGCCGTGACCACGAGCTATGGAACTACTACGAAATATCGGCAATTAAAAATCGTTAATTGTGAGTATCCGTTATATGAAAAAATGTATTGAAAAAATACTTTATCTTTTTTCTAATACATTAACAGATCGACGTCCGATCAACGTCTGTCCATTTTCTGTCCATTCAAACATCTGTCCAAACGGTTGACCAGCATGAATGACCAGAGAGCTGGCACTTATCTCGGTCAGAGAATTAGCTTAGCTATTCAACTAGGTAACGTCAGCTTTCTGGGAACTCATCGCAGGGACAGTGATCTAGATGCAGTATTTTACTTGTAAGATTATTGTTACTACTATTTTATTTTAAATTTTAATTATGTATTTTTAAGGTTATGTATCTAGTTATTATTGATCTATTAATTAATACTTTAGTCCTATTTGCGGTTGTACCAGCCATAGACTGCAGCTATGTGATGTTAAGTCATCAGGATTCTGCATGCTCTTTTGCTACTCGTTATAAAAAGACCTGTATTGATATTACCAAATGATGAGTTGTAATCCGTTACTCACACGATTCTTGGAATCTGAGTAAATGTACCTGTCCCCAATGACGCATGCGACCTATTTATTATGTAACATAATATTGTATTATCTAAGTGTAACCTGTTAACACTGACTGCGGCGCATACATTTATTAAGAAAATTCACACGCTTATGTTTGGTAACACCGTGTAGCATCTATGATTACAGTCATTGTGTTCGCCCGTAGTTTTGTAGCGCGTCTGTAAATAAACACTTGTGTCCGGCCGTGATCTTGTACAGTATTGTACACAACAGTCGTATGCAAGCCGCATGTGCGTTACGCAAAGTAAAATATAACAGTTGTGTTTCCCGCATTTAAAATGTTAAATTACGCGTCATCCAAGAATTCATAAGCAGAGGACCAACCTTAGGTATTTATTAGGAATTTCTCTTTAAACCTTGCAATTGATCTGAGGGCCACGTGCGTTGTTTGATTATAAAACAAATTCCTTCCTAGAACCCTGCACACCTGACGCGTGGCCTACTAACCGAATGGTTACATTGTCATATGATATCAAAAATCTCGATTAATTATACCTTTAAATACTATATGGTATACGAGTATATATCGGTACATATTTAATCGGAGATTAAGGTGACTGATAGACTCAGAAATCAAAGGACATACGAAACAACTGAACCTACATTCCTAATATTTTTCATACTTTTATTATAGCATGAGTATTAATATGATTTTGAAAATAGCTCTTTACATAGTCTAAGTGAAAATTACGAAAGAAAATAAGTATTCTATTTCTAAGGGTGTAAAATACGTAATAAACATTTGTACGAATATTATTACATGTACTTCTGTATGACCAAATCTGCGTGTAAAGCTAGTATTAAATAAGGCTCAAGGGTCAATATACCAATTCTTAGAATCTTCTTACGGTATCTTAGAAACCAACAGGCCTATAAGTTGGACGAATGACGTCACTTGTTATTATAAAACACGTTTTATTAAAACCACTGATACGTGTTTCGATTTTTACCTGTTTATTGTTTGACCCATTTGTACATTAGCTATACACCTATTCTGTGTCATCATTGTGGGAGAATTATAGTTGGCCCGGGGAGGTACCACCGCCGCTCTCAAAATCTGCCGTAAAGCATTACTTGTATTGGAGAAGTGCGGTTGCCAGCTACACTTTGAAACAAGACGAACATCTTAGTCTTCAGTAGTAGCAACGTATCCACGTTCGAGCTCAGATAAGATTTCGGTCGTGTTTGTGGCTGTATGTGGATGTATATAGGCTGCGACTACTTAACATCAGGGAGTTTGCCTATGCGTTTTTTTATGTCATAAGAGTAGTAAATGAGCATGCAAACCACCTGATGTTAAGCAGTCGCACGTACAATCACAAACACGACTGAAATCCTATCTGAGCTCGAACGTAGATACGTTTCTGTTCCTGAGGACTAAGATTATCGGCTTGCGTGAAAATGCAGCGGGCAACCGCACCTCTGCAACCGAAAGACAAGTAATGCTTCACGACGGATTATGAGGGCGGCGGTGGTACTTCCCCGGTCCAACTATAGTTATCCCACCTATGATCCCTATACCAAATACATGTGTATGATCTATCCCAAATACATGTGTAATAGCAAATTCTAAAAACAGGTTACCATTAATAACGGAACTTCATAAAATGATAGTGGCGATAAACACAAGGGCAAGAAAAAGTAAAAAGGGAGGTGCGCGTGAGTCAGCGGAACGCATTCTAAACGAGGTTGCGATGCATATTATCATAATGAGTCACGACTTTGACATTCGACCTCCAAGGAATCTTATCTATCTTGTTAGATCTGCGGAGATTTACCGAGATAGACGCAGGTTAATCTTGGTGATTGTGAGAATCGGCCATATACTATGTATTTGATGATGACTGTTTATAATGATATTATAAACAGAAATTATTAGATTTTTGTACGTTTTTCGTAATGGATATACTATGGAAACAACTTAACCGATTTTCAACTTTCATCGTTAAAAAGCAAGTATATTTGCCGTTAGTTTCAGCGAGTTGTCCGGACTCGGTATTTTATAAAAAAAATAGAGATCCCTAGGAAAATAATTGGACCCAAAGTATTTGCGAGGGGGTAGAACAAAAGCTTGATCGGGCAGGTACCACCGCGACTCTCATAATCCACCGTAAAGCAGTACTTGTTTTTCTAGTACAGCGAAGCGGTTGCCGGCTACACTTGAAAGCGATGCGATCATCTCAGTTCTTAGGATAGGGCTTCGATTAGGTTCGGTATGCGCGATCGCTTAACAGAAAAGCGCGCTCGTTTGCTGCTCTTGTAGCTCAAGAAAATTCGTAGAACAACATATTTTTTTAATAACAATAATAGCCAAATTTAATTAAACGTTTTTGAGTTCAAGTGATATTTACGCTACGTAAACATGTACAATTTGGTGTACTTAATTCTATTTAATTCTCCACTTATTAATTAATTATTCTACAGTCATGTTAATTTATCATAGCATAGAACATGCGATGTATAAATAACAGCTTAAACGTACATTTTTGCTTACATATTAATATAGCAATACGGCTTAATAAGCAAACAATAAGCAAGGTTGACATGAAAATTGTTTACTGCCATTGCAGTAAGTTTTATATTAATTCATAGTTCTACGTAACATGTTGTTTTTATACCATTGAATTAGCAAATGAGTATGCATTCCATTTGATTTTATTTTTATGTGACAAGAGTAGTAAACGAGCATGC
>DWON01002192.1:0-21451 GCA_018251015.1 Phocides pigmalion okeechobee
TTCAGTATTGCCATGATCAATTTTATAAATTCTACTGTTGTCAGTTCATTGCAGAGTTATCTTGGGACTACTATATTCACAGATTAAATATTTCTACATGATTGCCAAACTGTCAAACATTGAACCTGTATTATCTATGCATTGAACTTTGATTGATGAAATTGAATGAAAGGTTATTTTATTTGGATGGTAATTTCATTATAGTTATGATACAAGTGTGATAAGAATTGTTATCAGCAAATGTAAAAAAAATATTATTGAATCGTGGTCAGAGTTTAACCAGTAATCCGAGCTCTCTAAGTGAATTACGCAATTCTTGCTTATTTTTAAGGTTACGTTGTGTTAAATCAATACTACGTTAATTATGGCTGCACTAAAACAATCTAGGAATTTTAGAAATGTTACTTGGCTAAAGCCTAAACAAGGTCCACAAGTAAACTGTAAAAGACACTTAAACCTTCAAGAATATCATAGCAAAGATTTGCTAAAAAAACATCAAGTAACAATTCAAAATTTTAGACTTCTTGATGCTAGTTTGGATCCCAAATCACTATCAGATTTCAAAGCCAATGAATATGTAGTGAAAGCTCAAATTTTGGCTGGTGGACGAGGTAAGGGTCACTTCGATAATGGCTTCAAAGGAGGTGTCCACTTAACCAAAGACCCTGATGAAATCTTGAGTTTGGCAAAAAATATGATAGGACACAAACTCATCACGAAACAGACATCTCAAGAAGGTATACTAGTGGACAAAGTTATGGTAGCAGAGAGTGTGAACATTGTGAGAGAAACTTATTTTAGTATAGTTATGGAAAGAAGTTACAATGGTGCAGCTCTTGTTGCTTCCCCAGCTGGTGGAATGGACATTGAAGCTGTTGCTGAGAAGACACCTCACTTATTAAAAACTGTTCCCATAGACATACACGAAGGTATAACAGATAATGTGGCTAAGGAAGTTGCAGAATTTTTGGAATTTAAGGGTCCACTTGTAAATAAATGTGCTGAAGAAATAAAAAAGTTATGGCAGCTATTTTTGAAGGTAAATTAACTTTGTGAAAATAATTTATTAAATAATAATTAAAAAATTGAATTACTTGTAATTTACGGGGAAAATTGCACCTGTTAATTATCTTGGCTATAATTATAAGATATTTCACAATATAAAAATCATGTTTCCTGTTATAACTGCAAATAATGTTGTTCTAGGTTGATGCAACTCAACTGGAAATAAATCCTCTGGTGGAGACAGATGATGGTAGGGTCGTAGCAGTTGATGCTAAAATCAACTTTGATGACAATGCTCAGTTTCGGCAGAAGGATATCTTTGCCCTGGATGATCCCACTGGAACTGATCCTAGAGAGGTGAGAAATACACTGAAAAAGAATAAAAAATATATAAAATACATTATTTAAATAACTCCATCCAATGATCTATAACACTGACTGCAGCGTGGATATATATGATCAGCTAAAAACATCATTGATCGGCTAACATAAAAACAGCAATTCTGTTTGCCTGTATTCTATACAAATTTGTTGCTATAACACAGGTGTGTAGGAGCCGCAAGCGCATCACGCCCAGAATTACACAACAATGTTGTAGCCGCAGAAAAAGTATTAAATATAATATATTCATACATCGAATACTTTTTCAAATGTAAAAGCATTTAAAAAAAGTGTTGTATGCTTGTCAATGTAATTATTGTAATTAAGTTAAAATATTATATAGTTTTTGTTACACTTTTTTAAGAGGTGTAAATAGAAAAAAACTGTAAATATATATACTGAATATTTGAATCTCTCCTTGGAACTGACACCTGTGTCTTTACTTTTGATACTACTATATCAGAGACAATGTAATAGAATTTATAATATCAGTTATTTTACAAGAAAAAAAAATTGAAATAGCTAAAAAATCCTTCAAATGCAACAAACTTATCTTTAAAGATAATCATAGAAACAATTTATATTAATATGCCAATGTATAGTCAAAATGTATAGATAAGAAGAGGTCTTAATGACACTCGCAAAATTTATCTTGACGCATGATCCAGATTGAAAAACAACGAGGACATAAATTATCTTATCAATACATGTTTACATTGAAATATTTATTACAAACCAATATTTAGTTTTTACTTTATTTTATTACTTAAATATGGCATTGGAGCGTTATTACATACATATATTAGTTACGTTATGTAACTAGTAATTAACCTATCTGACTTTGAAAACTTTTAAAGTATTTATTTTTTGTGCCAATAAATAAAATTGTTGAGTATCTATCATTGAAATGTTGCACAAATCAGACAACTGATTATGAATAAGGAACTGCAAAGTTCCCTAAATATTAGATTTGTTTTAGTTAAATTATAATTTAGTCAGTAAACTGCTATGCTAATTAATTCATTCGCCTTACATAGGAATCACTCAACAAAACCTTTCAAAATCCAAGCACAATAACTGTTGATTGTATTATAATTTATAAATTGATAAAAAAAATTACTGTTGTACTATAAGTCTTTTGAAAATATTCTTAAAATAATTAAAATTCACATCTTTTACAATATTCCAGTTACATAATATATAATTTCAGAGAGAGGCAGCTGCACTGAACTTGTCATTCATTGATATGGATGGAAGTATTGGCTGTATGGTTAATGGCGCAGGCTTAGCAATGGCAACTATGGATCTTATTGTACTAAGTGGTGGAAAGCCTGCAAACTTCTTGGACCTAGGTGGTGGAGTAGGAAAAGCCCAGGTGTCAGCTGCGTTAAGAATTTTGGAGTCTGATCCCAAAGTGAAAACAATTTTTGTAAATGTTTTTGGAGGTAATTATTGAACAATTTCAAAACCAAAAGTTTTCTCTTGTACATTGTAACATCTTTTATATTGTAATAAATTAGATATTTTTAATGATACTATGGTGCTCATTGAAGCATAAGTGTTAAAATTAAAATATAAAATGTTACATAATTGTAGAAAATATTCATGTTTCAGGTATAATAAACTGTGCAACTATTGCTGATGGAATAATTGCTGCTTGCAAGGAAAATCCACCAAAAAATCCTCTAGTCATTAGGTTGGAAGGAAATAATTCTAGTGCTGCAAAGAAGATTCTTGAACAGTCTGGCCTTCCCTTCACAATCATAAATGATGCTGACGAAGCTGCAAAATATGCAGTCAAATTGGCACAGGCTAAATAATTTATAGTATGAAATACAATGATATGGATACTCGGATATAGGGTTAACTTTGTTGAAAGTTTATATTGTAAAAATGTACAAATATTCAAATTTTAATTTTGAAGGTTTTGCAGCTTATGCTTGTTAAATTTAGTTTTATCTACAGAGCTTACATATCAGGAAGAAAAAATCAAATATTCATTATGCTTACTTAAATATTAAATGTATTCTTTATACAAAATACATATGTTTTTGAGTTGGATTATAAGGTACCTATTGATTGTGTCTACGTACTTTCAATTACTATATTTTTTCATTCTTATACCATATACTGTCTTCCATTGAAAGTAAACAAGTGTTGTTAATAGATGTAAGTTATTGATATGTAGGTATTCAACAACAATAACAACGTTATTGTCGTATTTTTAGCATGTTGATGGTTTATATAGTGAAATTTGTAAAAACACTAGTAAAATTGTAATGTATGTATAAGAATCACTCTGCTGTACTTAATTTATTTCAATTACCACTTGATAATGTTCAAATATGAGCTGGAAAAAAAATGTATTATTGTATTTATCAGAGCTTTTAATGATACTATGTAATCTGACAGACAATAGCAATGCTGTAGGTTTTTAGTTCCCATTCCACCAAAAGACTGATTGATGACCATAATTCAATGATTTTCTCAATTTATATCACGAGCATGTGTTATGTTTCCTATGTAGAACTTCTTGCCAATTTACAATTTTATTTTTTATTTTATTATAAGTGTAACGTAGCTTTTTCCCTTAGTTCGTTAAATAGCATCATGTAGGTGTTAGAGGAAAACTAATAAAGCCATATACTGCCATGTTTATTTTACTTTCATTTTCCTTTGATTTTTTTTTAATGTTAGATATACCTTAAGTTTTTTTCAAACATCCAATGTCAAGCAGGATATCGAAAATAAAAAAAGCCTTTGTATAAATAAAGATGCACTATAATTTACCAAAAAGACTGCACAATAATATATCTTAACATACACAATATTTTGGAATTATAACAAGTGAAACCAGGACAATAAACAAAATGATTGGAAGTGGCATGTTTATTTTTAATGAAAATGTAAAAGTATGTTGTATTACAGACTCGAATGTCACATTACTTTTACTCAAGTTCACACACAACATGCATTGTTTAATATTACACTAAAATAATTTTTCACCCTATAATTATCAATAATCTAATCTAAAACGTTGTTTACCTATTTAACTAGGGTACCTTAATTTATTGAGTGTAATCCTAAGGATGGCGCAATTTATTACTGCCAACACAATAAATTTAATGTTCTATAAAGCTGTTCATTAAAAATCGATTCTCAAATTGCTGCCCTAATTATATCCTGTACATGCATGTACATATTTATACATGTGTAAATATTGACTTTACTAGTGAATTAATATAATCAGTGTCATTATTTTAAATTCATTTAAACTTTAATGAAGCAGATTAGATCTGAGCCTGGAAGTAAGGCAAAAATAAAGATGTAAGATTACGATTTTTTTAATTAAGGTAGCAACGAACATGCTTTCCTCCTGATGGTAAGCGTTTATTGCCGTCTATGGTCATTTGAAGCGGACTTCACATAAAACAAGTCTTATCGTATCCGTTCGCACATGAGTTGCTTCTTGTGAGGACTGAGATGGTCGCCTCATATATAAGTAAACAATTGTAACTAGGCCCGGAAGAGGTTGATGCGGCGTGACTGGGGCGCGTCCCCGCCGGCGATCGCGACGCTCGCCTGGATCTCGTCGAATGCGGGCAGGTGCGCAAGCTTGCCGCGCGCCGCCACCGCAGGCCGCTTGTGCAACATACGCCGTGCAACGCGGACTATGTCGTCCGCAGTGACTTTTTCTGCAATAGAAATTAAATCATATACTAATCAAATAATGCTCAAAATAAACTTCAACATTGTCAGCCTATAACTGTCCACTGCTGAACATAAGCCCTCCTAGAGTGTGCCATGTTGTATGGTCCTCTGTTTTCCTCATCCAGTTTCTACCGGCGATCCTACGAATGTCGTCGGACCAGCGGGTCGGAGGTCGTCCTACGCTACGCTTACCAAGACATGGTCTCCACTCTAGGACTCGTCTGCTCCAGCGGCCATCGGTCCTACGACAAATATGGCCAGCCCATTGCCACTTCAGCTTGCTTATTCTGCGAGCTGTCCGTTACTTTAGTTCTCTCGGATAACCTAATTTCCGATTTTATCCGCGAGAGAGACGCCTCTCTCCTTCGCCCGCTGTGCGACTTAGCCCCTTAGCCCCACCGTCAGTATCTACGTCTCGGCACCACACGTCATCACCGGTAGGATTTCAACTTCAAAAACTTCAACAGGGTTACATTATTACTTTAAACTACGATGCTAGTAAACCTCAAATATTTTATGTCGAAAAAGTAGGATACGAGCTTCCACGTCAAACATCAAACAGGACCAAAGTCCTGCTTGACATCGTGCACAAATACATTGCCAGTCCAGAAGACTGATATAATCTTGTTTGTAAGTGTTGCCGACAACTGCACTTCTCCAGCCGAAACACAAGAAATGCTTTCCGGCGTATTATGACGATGGTAGTGATATCCCCGCGGTCGAACATTAGTTGATATTTTAGACCTCAATGGATTATCAAATAAAACTTTGGACTAACCTATTTCATTGATAAAGAACGATGGAGGCTTTCGTTTTCCGGTAGCTAAAACTTGCCGTCCTACATCCTCAAACACTACAGGTCTCGCTTCAAGATTCATTAGCAACATTGATTGTAATTGGGTTTTAGCTCTCTGTAAAAAGAAAAGTTAACAAATATACATATACTTCACTTAATACATTTGTATACTTAATGGCCTGTCACAAATACTTTAAAAATGCAATAAATTAGGTAATTTTTATAAGCCTTAATGCCTAAAGCTTAATTATGTTAGACTTAAAAATCATACAGTGAGAAGAAACCATATTAGACACTGAAAAATTAATGATAATCATTTATCTCTTCCCAAAAAATCCAAGCTACACGAATTATAAGACCACAACTAAATCATACCTTTAGTTCTGTTTCACCGACTTTGCCAGCCATATTTGAGAGTTCTCTTGCAATAACCAGTGTGGTATCATAAATGCGGTTGGGCGGTGACGCAGTGTGCACGCAGAACAGACCCGTATCTCCGTACGCGTGGTTGTACGCTGTGGCATTGAACATCCAATGATACCTGAATGTGTAAATAAAAACATATAATTTTGTCCTTTACAAAGAAGTAAAAATTACAAACGCAGATTTAACACTCTACACACTTTTCCAAACGAGTAAGAAAATGTACTCTTGGTGGTATAAAGATAATAATTGACTATAATGGTGTATCACAATACATGATGTATTTAGAGAGCAAATTTATAAGTAATGTTAAAATGGGCACAAAAACTTTTTACAGCTTTTGATGTGGATGCAATTACTTAAGTATTAATATTAGTGCATATTACTATATCCCACTCCACATGGAATTCAAATATGTGTAACAAAATGCAAGATATTAAACCATTTGGACACGATAATACAAAAACTACTTTTATACATACCTACAAACTTAGCATGTCAATAAAATTTAAAATAAATCATAAACAGGCTTTTTATGTGGGCGATAGAATTGCTGTCTTTTCTATATCAATAGACACTACAATACAAATTGTATTTTAAACAGGTACATACCTATTAAGAACATTGGTGTATAGACGGGTATACATTCCTTTGCCGGGCCCGCCCGCTGAGAAAGAGCCCCCGCCGCCCATCATCATATTGAGTACACACGTCGCCACGAAGTCGGGATTGCTGTGAGAACAACCTAGACGCAATGAAATAAATAAATTTAAATTTTATCTTTTAATAAATAAATTTACCTCTATGTAGTAAATAAAACATACAAGCATTTTAAAAAGAATTGGAATAAGATTAATGCATTTGTCAATGTAACATGTAATTATAATTAAAAGAAAGCTATGACTTAAATGCATGGCAATATTAATACCATCTCCAAGATGGCAATTTTCATGCTACCACTGGCAATTATATCAAATGGTGATAATAGTTAATAATTATTATCCCTAAGGGCTAAGTTGAGGTCTGTAATGCTCTCGATAATGATGAGTTCTAAAGTGGTCCTTACTTTCCAATCCAATAACAACATGTGAAAGTTCTGGTAAATCTGACCCTGGGTAGAGAGGGATTTCACATTCTTCCTGTGGAAAAAAATATGCTGTATTTAAAAATTCTTTAAACATGATCATTTTAACAATTTTCATATTTCTATGGAATATTTCCTTCATTTTAAAGGACTGTACCTGCTCAATTCCTCCTGTGTACTGTGCAATGGAATTATCAACTTGAGGAGTGACAGTCTCACTCTCTTCTGTGTGCCAAGTGGGTTTCATGTCAACAAAATATTTTTGTACATATTCCACAAAAGGACCATGTTCAACCTGTAAGTAAATAATATATTTGTATATCAAAATATAGCATTTTTCCTTTTATTATGAAATGAGGTAATTTACGTCTTGATTTGAGTCTATTTGATGGTAAACAGGTGACTGATTACCATCAAATAGACATATATGTGGCAGTGATGCCAAGTCTACCATAGTATGTGTACCAAACATTGATTTTAGATGCATGGTTATTTCTGAAGACTAAGGTGGTTGCCTCATAATAATATCTTTTTTTTTTATTATGAAAGAGTAAGAAACGGGCATGCAGGCTGATGTTAAGTGGTCACTGCAGCCAATGGGCGACCATGTCCAATCTCAAATAGAACAGAAGTTCTATTGAAGGATGGACACGGATGCGTTCCTATTCTTGTGGACTAAGATGGTCGCCTCCAATAGCGTGTATCTGGCAACCACACCTCCCCAACGGAAACACAATACATGAAGAACATGTTGCTTTACGGCGGGTTATGAGGGTGGAGGTGGTGCCGCCCTGGGCGAGTTCCAACGGCTCTACCACCTTTTAAGATCTCAGAGCATGTTATAAAATGTGTATAAATAAATAAATAAAAAAAATAAAATAAAAATATTACTTTCTTAGGAACTTACACCAACAGCAGCAACTACCATCCTGTCAGGCGTGTAATGATTCTTCAAATAATTCATTATAATGCCACGATCTATTTTATTGACATTCTCTTTTGGACAAATTTTTGGCAGCCCAAGTGTATTTCCTTTATACGCAGCCTAAAAATGATTTACATCAATTAATAAAGTTTTACTTAAACTTCAAATTATAAGTATATAAAATTATAATTTACATTATTATACATGGCAAAATATAAATAGACTAGATTTTAGTAGTAAAATTATTATTATATAATTAAAAAACTAGTATTTCAGAACTCCAATGAAAATATAATACAGGCAGTGCTCAACTTACGTCATTTTGATTTATGTTGTTTCAAGGTACATCTAACAATGTTTTGACACTATTCCTCAAACTTATTTCAATTGTATCGATTTCCGGCATACGAGAATTCAGTTGTCACGAGTAGAATTATATATATATAACAGAGGATAGAAATAGAATTTACAGTTTCTTAAAGCCAAAAGTTTAATTTTTTATTTTTCAATATATATTTTGATTATTCAGTTTTTATCATTATTATTAAAATTAATAATACACAAATACCAAAAATAAATAAGTTTGAGGACTGCCTGTAAACATTTATTTACTAATACAATCTCAGTTAATAACATACATACCGAATGTATCATATCCATCAAGATAGTTTCCTGTTCAGGTCTCATGGAAAGTGTTTCCAACTCAAATGCAACAGCCTGTCTGGCTGCTTCAATTTCATCTGTTGATAACTGGGGTCTGAGAGTTACTTCAGCCAACACCTATAGAAGAAGCAAACTATAGTTAAAATATCAACATTTTCTTATCTTTTCCTTTACTATTTCTTAGTTATAATTTAAAATGCAACTTTCACTATTAACTTACTAAATTAGCTTTTGAATTACAGTTGAAGCAGTTAATTAATTAAAAAATATATATCATCCACCCACATATTCCATATAGATACAGGTACTGAAAGAACTATCAGATCAGCTTGCATATGCTATATTGCCTTACTCAATGTGTGCTTACATCACGACAAAGGCCAATGTATTGACATCTTTGAAATAGAGGCTTTCTTTCATATTTTTAGCCAATTGAAACAAAAATTTACTTGTGTAACAGCTTCTAATCCTCTCGAGTCAGCACTGGTAGCATATACAGTTGTGTCACGGGATCCCTGACAGTCACAAATGCCTCCATGCCTTTCCAATTCTCTCAGCATAACATCACGGGTTGGAAACTTGTGAGTAGCCTGTACACACATTATCAATATTAATGTTATAAATTGTAAATTATAATAAAATTGTAAACGAAAATTAGCAAGTATAATTGTTATTTATACATATTATTAAAACATATACTCACTCCAAAACTAAGTTTTTCAAGGAAATGACAGATACCGTTTGGATAGACCACTTCATACCTTGGACCAGAATCAATAACCACTGAAAAATATGTAAATTTTAACATTGAAGCTATTTAAGTTTCAAGTTATGTTTAAAAGTGGAATATTATAATCTTGAATGACTGAAGCTGTTTGTAATTTTTACTTCTATAACAATATTTTCTGTAAGACTCACCACCAGCTGTGCAAAATTGTCCAAACTTCTTTTCTGAGGCCACTCTAAGTCCATTACTGAGTACAGTCACTTCTGTAAGACTATCTTCAGATTTGGCAGTGGAGAATACGACCGGTGGGAGGTTGGGCATGGGTTCAGAGAGCGGAGGCAGGGATGACACGCTGCCTTTGGGGAGGGGCTGTGGAGGTCTTTCGACATTTTGGCTGAAGCTCCTTGCACCCCATCTCGACCCTGTTATCAACCTGAAAATTACCAATATAACTTTAGTTATTTTAATATTAAGCGCTGAGTATCATCACTTTCATAGAGAATTCTATTCGAATGTCTTTTGTTGTAAATATTGCACAATTTGTATAACATGTTTCTTTCACTAACTACCAATATATTGTGTTAAATTTAACTTATATAAATAACGTTTAGTCTACAAATACGTCAATTTTAAATAATGTTACGTTATACTAATCGTCTTACCCATTCTTCATAGAACACAACCTAGAAATTAATACTTTCATATCAGTCACATGAGACATCGTATTTTATTAATATCCAACAGTTATTTCCTTTTTAAATTATATGATTATTATGTGCACAATTTTCTAGGTTTTATATTTATATTAATCTGTTAATATGTCGATGATCCGATTTTTTTTGTAGAACAAAATCCAACATTTTTTTACTTTACTTGTCATGTCATAGTCAATTTTACGCACGTCAAAATTTAAATATTCATAAACCTAGTTTGCCAGTAGTTTATTTTTTTGCAAAGAAAACTTTTTTTGTATTCTAAATTAATTAATCGTGAATGGTGCTACTAATTGAAAATAATGTAGCCCTTTAACTAATATTAATCATTGAATGTTTATACACTGCTACTAATTGACGAATTACAGTTTATGGTTGAATTTTCGATTTAGGCTGAAAGGATAGAAGTTAATACTACGATCAGCTAAAAACTATTAATTTTGACAAACAGCTGAAAAAGCTGTTAAAGACTTCAACAAGTAACACCGTAAACGTCATTGAGATTTCGTTCAGTACAGTAAAGTTTAATGAAATACATGAATAAATAAATAAATAATGCTACGAATTGTTTTATTCAGATTGTATAGCGTTGGTCTGTTGTGACAATTATAACATAGACATGGTGAATATGTCTGCGCGTTTACTGTCTTCAATTTCTAAAAAAACTCCTCATGTTTGTATTGTTGGCTCGGGGCCTGCTGGATTTTATGCTGCTATGCATATCACCAAACACTTACCCAATGTTAATGTAGACATATTAGAAAAACTACCGGTTCCTTTTGGGCTTATAAGGTAAGTTATTATGCAATACATTTACAAAAGCAACTTAAGATAACAAAAACAACAAAAGATAAAATACTTTGATCAATTTTTATATTTACTACATTATAATAAAAGTTTCAATTTCATCATAAAATGTTTTTATCGATCAAATCAATTGATTTATACTACAGCTGTTGTTGGGCAGCGGTGGTGCCACCCGAGGCGATCTCTACAGCTCTACCACATTTAAATGTCTATAACATATCTATCAATTAATGTTGATAATTTGGAATGGCTATATGAACATTATTAAAATTTTATTACAATGAAAGAATTCTGGATGTTCAATAATGAAGAAAAGTATATATTTAAAAAGTAATCTGCAAGAAATAAATTTCAAAAATTAATAGTAAATGATTATTAAATTTTGTGTAAACATTAATTTTTTATAATTGTTCAGATATGGTGTAGCTCCTGATCATCCAGAAGTTAAAAATGTTATTAATCAATTTACCAAAGTGGCTCAACAAAAGAATGTCAATTTTTATGGCAATATAGAACTTGGAAGAGATGTAAAACTACTGCACTTACGACAATATTATGATGCAGTGCTTTTGGTAAGCAACATAATTTTGTAATTCTTCTTAGATATATTTTATTCATAATACATAACTAGGCGACATAACTAAGTGACTGTTGAATTTTGTAAATTTTCTTAAAATAGATAATTCCAAGGAAGGTGTCTGTAAGTATAAGAGACATATAGTTGTTAATAATCAAGAAAGTCCTGACTAAACTTGATCTTTATTAAATATGCTCACAGCAAGAACCTTAACAGTACTTGTTATCAGCAATTTAATATTATTTATTTCAGACTTATGGTGCTGAAGAAGACAAATTATTAGGGATAGAAAATGAAGACGGAAATAATATAATAGCAGCACAAAACTTTGTTGGATGGTATAATGGCCTGCCCAGAGATAAAGACCTAAAGGTAAGGAAATCAATACCTTATATTCTATCAAAAAACTTTATATATGAAAAGACTAGTAGCATTCTTTATACTAAAACACAATAATTTTTCAGGTTGATTTATCAGGCCACTCTGCCGCTATTTTAGGACAGGGTAATGTAGCCCTTGATGTGGCTAGAATATTACTTTCACCTATTGATGAGTTACGAAAAACTGATATAACTGAGCATGCTTTAAATAGTTTAGCTGAATCAAAGCTGAAAGAATTATACTTCGTTGGGAGAAGGGGACCGTTACAGGTTGCATTCACTATAAAGGAACTCAGAGAACAGCTCAAACTTAAAACCTGCAAAACTATCTGGAGGCAAGAAGATTTTGTTGGTGTTAGTGATGCAGTTGGAAATCTTGGTCGGCCCAGAAAAAGATTGACGGAACTTATGTTGAAATCACTAAATGAACAGACAGTAACAGATACTCAAGACAAAACTTTTAAACCAATTTTTTTTAGAAGTCCAAATAGGTTTATCATTGACAATAAAAAAGATTTGACTGGAATTGAGTTCATATGTAACAAATTAGAGGGTGATAAGATAGAAGAACAAAGATGTGTACCAACAGATTTAAGAGAAAACATAAATTGCAGTTTAGCATTCCGTAGTATAGGCTATAAGAGTATAAAAGTAGATAATGATTTAGTGTTTAACAAAAATGGTGTATTAGTTAATGATAGAGGTCGCATAAGTCAATTGGAACCAAAAGGTTTCGCAAACTTGTATGTGGCTGGATGGTTAGGAACTGGCCCTGTTGGTGTAATATTACATACTATGGGAAATGCTTTTCAAGTTGCAAAGACAATTTGTGAAGATTTACAATCAAGTGAGACAAATAATCTTAAGGGTGGTTTTGAAGAAATAAGAAAAATATTGAACAGTAATAATAGTATTGTTGATTGGAAGGGGTGGGAAAATATAGACAAGTATGAGACTGAACAAGGTAAAATATTAGGAAAACCGCGCGAAAAAATTTGTGACATACAAAAAATGTTGGAAGTAGCTAAGGTTTAGTTCAGTGTTAGTGGGTAGATTAAGAATATGTTCTTTTTTAATACTTAATTTTCTACCTCAATAGGTACTACATGGTGGGATATATTTAAAAAAGTAATTTGACAATGTCTTCAAGATTAAGATGAGGCATAAATTTGTCTTTCAACATTTTTAAACAATCAACAATATTTATTAAAATATTATTGAGTTTATTATTGTATTTTATATGAGAGTTTTATAATATTCCATATGGAAAATAAGGTGCTTCTTTATGTTTAAATATATTTTATGTTTGTAATAGTATAGTGGTTTTATTTTATTACTAAAAAATAATCTTGAATTATTTAAAGCACAATGACTTATAAAACATTGTTGGCAAGTATATTTTTATTGTGTTGACAGTGGGTTACCAAATTCCAGATCACAACATGTTGCCCAGTAAAAAAGCACAAAGTTTTATATAATTACATGAATTCGTATTTGTATCAACCTCAGCAGTACCTAGTGCATATAATGGAGTTTTTTTGCTATAATGTTTATTCTTTTTGTCTATTCATATTAGAGCACATCAGTACCTTTAAGAAAATGGAATACAAAACGATAGGTAGCGATTATATCATTAATGCAATTATTAATTACAGATATTTTGGTTATAGTTAATAAAACGTAAAAAGAATTGAATACTGCAATGGTGATATATAAAGGTATTTTGCAGGATGTGGAACAGACACGGTCCTTCACGGATGGAATAAGAAAAATTGATATAATTTTGGTTATTGAAGATGGGAATTATGAAATAGAAATAGATAAGATTAAGATAGATTTCCTCATTAATGTAATCAAAGTTGGTCTAGAAATTGAAGTAGAAGCTGCAGTGGTAGGTTTTTTTAAATGACTTTATAACAAATTGTAATGATACCAACCATAGTGTGTACTGAATGCTTATAAAAGTTATTCACGAATTTGATTTGTATTTATTCTGGCTGAGAATCTATCCAAGTTCATTACTACTGTATATTTTATTTACTCACAGAGACACACATAATTTTTTTGGACTAGTTTAACACATTTTTTACATGTTTAACATTTGGACGATGTTTCATTTTAAGCCTTAAAGAAAGTAGCGTAACAGTTATTTCAGCAATAATGCTGAAATATTGTTATTGCATGAAAATAGGTGTAAAACAAAGAATGTTTAAAAAATACAATTATATGGGTACGTTGCTAAATGAAATTAAATTTGAATGAAGTTTAAATCTAAAACATTTTAGATGAAACGTCATGAAAAACTAATATTCATAAAAATTCACGCACCCGATGCTCTTATTGAAGAATACGGCAGTTATTATAACATTCGAAAACATTTTAAGGAAATTCACAACGAATTTATCAATCCCGATCTAAATCTTTTAGGCATGAAAACCGAGAAGGAATTGATTAAAATCGTCAGGTCAGTTAGAATATTTTATACAAAACATTTTAATAACACATGTATTTTCGATTTTATGATTCCTCTCCAGAACGTTCATTTTTAGATCTCACAATTCACATATTTTTTGTAAACTTGCTAGGGCAATTGACATGGTAGATATAATTAAATATAAAATCTATCCTGGATACTTCTCTCATTCATTTTTTTAACAAAACTTTAAATTTCCTGTGGGAACGGAATGGGAACTTTGTTGTATTTCATAGGTACGTCAAACCTACATTTACAGTTGAGAACTTGGTACTACTATTGTAATATTCATTACAGAAAATATTATCCTGGCCCACATGATTATTCAAATGTGGAAAGAAGTGCAATTGTTTATCATATGCTACTTTCATTGCCGTTCGGTACTAATGAAAATTTTGTAGGGTTACAAAGGTGGGTTGCAAATAATTAATTGACAAAGTAATAGACGTTGTCTGTTGCAAGATAATATATTTCGAGTGTTAGTTTGTTTAGCAATCGAGGTATTTTAGAATTGTTTTTAATTTTAGGAGTAATAAATTATAGTTTCATATAATTTAAAAATAAAAGGACACACGGGTCAAAAACGACAGGGTGGGTAAAAAAATATTTATGTAGCAATATTAGTAGGTATCAGATTATCAGATTATCAGATATGCTTGTGAATACCTAATCTACGATACGTTATTAATCGTTTGATGGTACACAAAATTGCAAAATGTACGTTTTTTTATTTAATTTTCTTGGTATACTGTTATCATGTTCTATATCATTATTTTTTCTAGTCACAAGACTTGCACCATTTAAATTATATTATTATAGATATTATTCATAACCGTAATGGTTATAAGGCAAGTTGTCTCATATGTATATATACCAACAATAAAGATTTAGTACCGGATTTAAGAATCTACTTTATATATTATGTGTTTGTCAGTTCGTTTTAAACACATTGCAGATTAATAGAGAGAAACATTATTGTTGATGCTTATGCCTTGCATGATGGACCTTACTTTTTCCCACGAAAAAAACTTGCGGGTAAAATTAACTGCAGGCAGGTAAGTAGAAGCCTACGTTATACGAATTATATGGTTAGAAGGTAGAAGATCGTCGCCATAAATATACCTACATGTTCATAGTTTATTTCCTTTTAGTATTTTTTTTTCTTTATTTTTAACACGAAAACTGCTGACATAATCTACCTAAGTTTTGTATCCAAAGTGTTTGTAACATTGGCTTTACCGAAGATTGTGTATTATTACTCTATATTACATAGGAAGTGAGCAATAAGCAAAAACAACGTTGATTAAACCTTTTAATCGATATTTTTGATAAGACGTAGATACCGCTTTACAGTTTGTAGCATATAAATAATAATATCATAAGTAATAACCAATAAAAACAATTCCAACGTATTACAATATACAGTTATAGTACTTATCCGAAATTAATTACACAAAATATGTTCGTTGGAAATACCTACACTAATTTTATAAATTCCAGGTTCTGTTTTACAATTGGGTAGGAAAGAGAAATTTGTTGAAAAGACAACCATTACATTTGATACGGGAATATTTGGGAGAGAAAGTAATGTATTGCTATTTAAGTATAATATATCCTTGTTATTTTAAAGGGAAAAGAATTTTTTTGTAATAATTTCTCTACTGACTTTTTTCCATTAGTAAATTATAAAAGGCTCAGATTTAGGACAATATTAACTTGGGTGTGTTTCAGGTGGCATTATATTTTGCGTGCTATGAGTATTTTAATATCGCTCTAATATTTGCCTCAATATTGGGTATTTATGTAACCGTTCAAGGCTTATATGATATTGATGATGATGGTGTTATGCAAGTATTTCCAAATATGACTATTAAACAACAAAATATTTAATAACTATAGTTAAATTTGCAGCTAGCACTAGGGCTCACATACGTATATGTACATACGTAATACCCATAATTATTTTGTTTAATGTAGGTATCTGCTCATTTAGTTTCTCAACTTCGTATAAAGACTCGAACCTTGACCTACTATTATTATTATTATTGACAATACAATGATATATCCTGTTTACACATTTTTTTTACGTAAACGGCATGTAAAGCATCCAGGTACTTGGAAATATTAAAATAATATTAAAAGTTGGTAATGCGTCTGTGACTATACTGTAGCTGCAATAGGAAATACAATAATATAGCGTATTTTCTCTTACAGAAAAGAAGCTTGTGAAGAAAATACTGATGCTGACAGTGTTAGCACGGTGTGTCCACTATGTCGGGACTTTAACATATGCCCGTTCCGTAATCTAACGGATTTTTGTACTAAAGTTACAATAGTAAATTTCATTGATAATCCATGGACCATGATATATTGCATTTTGATCAGCTTGTGGGGTAATCATTTATAATAAAAACCTATTTATTATTGTAACTATAATTCCTTATTAAAGGTTAAACTATTAAGGAGCATCCATTAATAAGCTAAGGTCATTTTGGCAGTTATTCGAAACTCTTGGTGAGATATTGTGGGATTTAGCTCGACTTGCTCTTCCTGTCCTTCTAATCCTATGTGAGATATTTCAAAAGTTTGCATTTTTAGTAAATACGTTAAACTGATCTTGATTGCAGCTGATTTATTAAAAGAAACGTTGCTCATTTTGATAGTAAATCTTATAAATTTAAAAATGACATAATATTTCCCGAGATCCTCCTCTCTCCGACGTGAGATTATATTCACCTCGACTCTCCCCTTCCTTAAACGCGTCACGTAATTACTGGGCCTTCTATTAAGACATTTATTTATAAGACTATTACGGATAGACATTGTAATAAGGTGGGTTTTTTTTGCAATATGGATAACTTATATATTACCTCAATATGCAATATGAAACCGAACAAACATAATGGTATTATGCGCTATATTATATGCACCGATCTTGTTTTTCTAACATCTGTCTTTTATTTCCTTTAGCCAATGGGTTTAATTAATTCTACTAACTGTTCCAGCAATGTTGTTTGTATTATTATGGCGGCGAAGAAAAAATTATCTTTCTTGGCTGTGCGAATATGATTTGACAGATTCTAAAAAAGCTACTAGGTATTTTTTTTGTCTTGTTGATTATATTTTTATTTCGTAAATTCTTTGAAAATAAAGTAATTTTTTTAATATTTATTAGTTAGTTATATCATATATTAATTCCATACAAATAATATTAAATAAGAAGACAGACATCGCCGAGTGCCGCACTTGTATCGGTAAGATATCAAATGCCCGATTCAGGGAAACGGCACGCGGCCTGGGAACGTAGAGGCCCGCGAGGGAGTATGACACTACGGTACATACATATATCGACCGGCAATAGTCTTAAAGATAGAAATTAAGTATTATTTTATGTAATAATTTCGTAATAAAAGTACTTCACTAGTTCAACATACGTAGTTTATTTCGCACCCACTGCCCCTAGTATAACTAGTTATTTCAACCCTCATTAAGTTGTAAGTTCAGCCAAAACCGTATAGATTTGATATATGCAGTCAGCATTGGTTCTAGATCAGAATTTGAAACGGATGTTAATAATATTAAGATATCAAAACTTACTGGCATTGTAATTGATTCTGACAGTTTGAGGACAAGGGTTCTTCGGTTACTTCTTACTGCGTCTTCTTTGGTGGTGTGGGTGAGAGATTTGTACATCTTTTTAAAGTATATAGTATGTATAAATGTCCGGTGATGCGCAGAATTTATTAAAAGGTTTGTTTAGCGGAATATGGCAGCACGCTGGGAAAGACAAGGAATTTATAGATCGGTCGATCCTGCCTCACGCGCCATGTGTCCATTCCGTTTCCTCCTTAATACACTTACGAACATTATGATTGTTGCTTACGAAATGTGAGTTCTTAAGTTTTTGATTATTTAGTTGTTTTTATCTTTTTATTTCTTATGTTTTTATTGTTGTTTTTGTTTAAAAAGCTATCGTATTATAATGAAGGAAATGGTTGCCGACTAGTAAACATCAAGTGCCGTGCAGGCTCTTTTTCTATTCATATTTAATTTTGACTGAGTATCATGAAATATGATTAGCGTATTTAGTTTAGTCACTCTTAGCAGAAATGTCTTCATACTTCTTTTGTTGAAGGGTCTGTTTGTTACGGCAATAGTAATAAGTCTCATTATCTGGAAATATCAACTTTCGGCTGAGTTTAATAAAATAAGCGACACTTGGAAAGATTATTTGGCTGTAACTACGATAACATGCATCAATGTCTTTATCATGAACATATTGCAAAGTGTAAGTTTTGTAGTCGTATTCACCAATTAATTAATATTTAAGTTTACTATAAATTCAAAATGCCATCTAAATCACTTCCTAAATATTCGTAGGTACCTTAAGTTCTTTTCCCGTAAATTGAGAGTCAATTTTTGGAAATCACCTAGGTAGACATTTTTCTTACTGACTTATTACGATTATGACTACAGAAAATAAATTATCAATAAAGATAATGTACTAAGTCAACAATCTTGTCTTGTTTTGCAGGTTTCTCGCAATTTATCATATCAGTTGGCTCGTTTTGAGAATCACAAGACCAACAATTCTTTTGAATCTTCCTATATAATAAAACTCTTTGGTTTTAGCTTTATTTGTAATTTTTCTCTACTAATATCTTACTATTTTCTGGTAAGTAAAAATCTATCGGTATGAATTAACTTCACATTTATTTCAATAATCAAACATGAAGTAGGCAATGAATGTTTGCCTGTCAATGATTTTTAGAATAATAGAAGCCGTTAATGAGCAATCCCTGACGTTGAGTAGTCACTACCGTTCTTGAGTATGATTCAGGTACATTGTACGGCTGAGTACTTACAAACGATTATATGCTACGCGTATATTAGCATCTGCCTTATTTATTTATCTTTTTAAACCTATAAGGCAATTTTACTACTGTTATAACCAATAAGTGTCGTAGTCGTACCTTTTAATCATATACAGTTTATTTCTTTTATGCTAGAATGTTCTTTACACATATCCGTCGGACAAAAGTCGCTGGTATATGTTTGGCGGGATCGGTATGATGAACTGCGGTCCAGAAAGCTGCTTAGATGAATTATGTGTAGCACTGATTGTGACCATTTTGGTTAAATATTTTCTAATGAAACTTCGTGCTGGCTGTCTAAAGTGAGTATAATGTTATATTTAAACCAATTCTTGTATATAAGTATTCATCAATTTTATGTCTATATATATTTACTTATATGTATTTACCCACGGAAGGAAAAGCTGCATTTTCCTATTAAACCATTTATTGGTTTCTTGAAAACGGTTCTCACTTTCTATTTTACAAATTTGTCTAGGTCATAGGCACATTCTTTGTATTAAATGCTTTTATACTATTGATATAGGTGGTAACGCTATTTAAAATCATAATTACTTGACAGGTACTTACTTCGATAGATAGCAATATACTGACGACTTACTACTGTGATAATGGAAAAGTCTCCTTCTTTGTGGCGTAGTTAATTAATACATAGATTTTACTAATAAATTGCTTGTTTCTTGACCTAAAACAACATTTCCAATGTTGACAGAACAAAAACAGACTACTCTCAGGAAATACGTGACATTCCCTGTTGGGAAAGAGAATATTTGTTAAAGCCTTTAACAGAAGACGTGCTTATAGAGAAATTTAATCATATAGGTAAGTGCCTTTAACTTCTTTACAATTATACAATTAAAAAATAAAAAATAATATTGTACATTTTTTTCAGTATTGAAGTTTACTTTGGTAGGATTATTTGGCACTGTTTTTCCGCTAATGCCAATTCTTCTATTGTTAAGTGGGATTTTCAATATCAGGTGAATATTTTTTTATTGTGACTAGTTATATTTAGATATAGATATATATCTACGTACCGTACGATAACGTACCGATAGCTGTATATCGGTACGTTTTAAAATTTGTAGTTACGTATCATTGCTTAGCTAGCAAAGAGTGTTCTATTTTATTCACACACATGTACGCTTACTAATGTACGCGCAATCGAAAGCGTTTTATCATTCCTAACTCGTACTACAGCTTTAAAGATTAAAACAATTCTTTTAAACCATTCATATTTTATATACTTATACTCGCATAATCATAATAATTGATTGATCGATCGATTGATTGATCTTTTTTCTTTTCTTTTAGATATGAAGCTCGTCTGATTTTAACAGGCAGTCGACGACCTCTCCTACGACAACCAACAAGTCAATGTGTTTGGTATAAAATTATGCTTGCAATCGTCTACGCTGTGCCTTGCTTTAATGTAATTCTCCAGTAAAAGTACCTTGCCTTTTGTCCTTTTTATATTTGTTCCTTCTTACTAATATTCTTTTTTTATTATTTAATATTAAAATAAATATTTCTAGACTATGGCTATGACTTGGATGACCACAATGCTTCATTACACAGGCGCCGAAAACGTGACAAGTTATTTTATGTTTAGTATGGGCAGATTTGTGACAGAGGTAAAATAATTTATGTTATGTTGTGATCTATAAAACTTACTTCTGAATTTTATATTGTGGAAAATAAAAGAAATATATATTATCATTAGTAAAATTATCACAAAGTTGAACGATTATCTTTCTTCTTCTTTTTTATGGAAAGAATACAAAATTCTTTGGTTTTTTAAGTCACCGTGTTATAATTATGTAAAACAATGTCTTTTTTATACATAATGAAACTTAGAGGTCCGTGGTCGACTTTGTAATCATCGGTTAATAATTCATTATGATAATGCAAA